>JAOYMZ010013087.1:0-20432 GCA_025802335.1 Pinguicula primuliflora
TTTTGCAGCGTCTACTTTAGTGCCGGGGAGGACGTTCCATGGCATGCGAACAGAATCCTGCGCTTCTAATTCAAGGAATTCCGCCATGAATCGGTTCCTGAGGGTCCGGCAAACCTGATAGCGACGGCAGAGGACGGTGGCCGGGCGTTCTTCTGTGCAGACCCAGAGCGGAGATGAATTTTCCGCGATTTTCGAGTGTTAATGTAAATTTATTAGTATTCAAAAATAAATCAAAATATAAAATAAAATTTAACATCGTATTTGGAATTATCTCCCATTGTAATTTGTAACCTATGTTTTATTTTTGATAAGTAATTTGTAACCTATGTTAAATTTTATTTTTGGTGCACAAAATATATCCTTTAAGCTTAGATTTAAATTTATTATTAAAAATTATATTTATAATTTTTTTTACCCTAAAATTTTTAAACCAGAAAATAAAATTTAACATTATTTTTGGAATTATCTCCCATTACAACTCGTTCTTGAATAATTTCGACATTACAATTCCGAAAATGATGACCATTTGGTTCAGCGACAAAGGTCATCGAAAATTAAACTTGCCAAATTTTTGTTACAAAAATGGATTAACTGGATGAATGAACTCCATCCAAATTGATTTTCGAAAAATAACATCATATTTTGTTTTTAATTTATTTTAATTATTTTTTTACTTAAAAGATATTTAAAAAAGGAAATAAAATAAATTTTTTTTTATACTGGGGATAGAATAATTAGCAATAGAATTTACAAAACTACAAAAACTTCATCTGATAAATGTCCTCAAGGAGGCTTGAAGCTGGTCGATCTCGAGGGAGTCAATGAGGGTAGCAGAACCTCAGGTAATGTGGAGTTTCCCGAAACACTCTCCTGGAGTTGCTCGTTATGAACTGATGCCCGTCTTGTGGATTTGAATGATGGAACCTCATAAGGTGATTAGTATGGTTTAGTGCTTCTTTTGCCAAACCTGTCTGCTAGGCCATTTCCTTCTCTCGGTATGAATGTGATTTCCACTAATGGAAGCTTATCTATGAGGCTTTTTATGGCTTTTATGATGGAGGTAGAATTCCTGCCCTCGCTTCGATCATCAAGCAGTTGTACTACTTCTCTATAGTCAGTAAAGGCTTGCAAATTTCTGTAGCCATTATTGACTGCAATATCCAGTCCATGCCAGATCCCCCATAGTTCAGTTGCCTGGGGTGTGCATCGCCCAATATCGGCACTGAAGCCAAGCTTCCAATTTTCCTCTGTTTCGAAAATAGCTAGTAATCGTTGCTCTGTTGTTATTCTGCATTATTGCGGCATCAACAAAGAGATGAAGTTGAGGGTGGTTTGTAGCCTCAGTTCTTTCTGCAGCACGTCCCATGTAACTTTGATAAAAAAGTTGGGAGTGTGAGTTGATTCTATTTTCATAGCGAAATGCATGTTTGGATGTTTGCACAGTTGCCCAAATTTGGTAGACTCCTTCCAAACCCATCGTTTGTTTGTCCTCAAAGATCTCAGCATTTCTGTTGCGCCATAAGAACCAGCAAGTCACTGCAAAAAATAGAGACCATTCCGAGTCTATGCTACATTTTGTTAGATTCAGTTTGATTCAGGCATGTGAATCTAATATGCTCCAAAATATAGATGGCAGTGTGGGTGCTAGTGTTCTCCAAATCAGTTTAGCTTTATAGCAATCTCTAACACATGTAATATCGTTTCACAGTTTCCACAAAGGTGACAAGAAGAGCTAGTTGTTAATTTCCTCATAATTCTTTCTTCATTTGTCCAGAGGAGTCTAGTTAGAGCCCTCCATAGAAAGTCTTTAATATTCTCCTGCGTGGGCAAATGCCATAATATTATCCAAATATCTTCTTTGTCAGGCCATTAATGTTGAAATAAGAATTCAAAGGAGGAAGAGTTAGAGCACTTCCCTTGAGCCGTCCACTTCCAGCATATTGAATTCGGACTAGCATCTGGCGTAGGAGGGCAAACAAAGATGATTTCTTCAACTTTATCTAGTAGGAAGCAAGCATCCAGTTTTTCAATGTCCCATCCACCTGCAGAAGAGATAAAACTGGAGACAGTATGTTGTAGGTCAAGAATAAAGGAATAAGATATGGGGGTGCTTTGGCACAAGGATACGGGGGTTGTTACAGGCTGGTCCAACAATCTATCCAAAATTTGACTCTGATTCCATTGCAAAGTCTCCAGCCTACACATAAGCGGCCCAGTGGGAGGATTTTCTTGAGTTGTTTCCAGAATCCAGACTCTTTGGCAGTCCTTGGCTTGTCTAGAAGGAGGTCTTCCTTAGTGAAATTATATTTTGCTTCAAGGATGTTGATCCATGGTTTGGTAGGTCCAGCAAGTAGCTCCCACACAAGCTTCATCAGTAGCACCAAGTTCATTTCATCTGTTGTACGCAGACCCAAACCACCATGATTCTTAGGCCTACAGCAGACGTCCCATTTGGTGAGTGATTGCTTCTTTTCAAATAGATTTTTGCCCCGCAGGAAGTTACGGATGAGGCCATCAATTTACCCGCAGATTGATTTTGGGAGATAAGTTGTCTGCATGCGGTAGACAGGTAGTGCATTCGGAATAGCCTTGCACAATGTGAGTCTTCCAACTTGTGAAATCATGTTTGCATTCCATCGCGAGAGTCTTCTCTGAACTTTGGCTATGATGTCTTGGTGTGTTCCTGAAGAGGATCTCCCTGCAGCTAGAGGGACACCCAGATTAGTGTCCTAACCCATCCACCTTTGAAATACCTAAAGTTGTACTTATGCTGTCTCTTTCCTCTGGGCTTGTATTTTTTGAGAAAAATATTCTAGATTTTTCTTTGTTGATTCTCAACCTAGAGAATTCACTGAAGATTTGTAAGACCTCTTGAATATGAAGGGCTTGCTCCATAGAGGCTTCAGCAAAGAATATTAAATCATCTACAAACATTAGGTGCGAAAGGAAAAAATGCCTTGCACCAAAATAAAGTGGCTTCCATCTTTGTTCAAGGACTCTCTTCCGGATGAATTGAGATAGGCATTCCATGCATAATATGAATAACTAGGGCGAGGCAGGATCTCTTTGGCACACACCAGTGGATGGAGTGAAGTCTAGGCCTCGTTTTCCATTCCAAATAACCTGCAACGAGCTTGTAGATAGGGATGATAGAATAATAATGCTCAAGTAGGCAGGTATTTTGGCGTCTTCCAAATATCTCTGATGAAGATCCAGCTGAGTTTATCAAATGCCTTTGCTAGATCAATCTTTAGCGCCATGAATTTCACTCGTCCTGTGCAATGCTGCAAGGTGTGGACTGGTTCCTGGGCTGCTATAATACTGTCTGTAATTTGTCTCCCGTTGATGATGCTGGTCTGGGATAGGTCCAATAAGTGTGGTATCACTTGTTTAAGGTGGTTTGCCACAATCTTAGTGATCAACTTTGCATTTATATTAAGGAGAGCAATGGGTCTGAACTGCTCAAATCTTTTAGGGGAACCAACTTTTGGGACCAGGGTGATCATGCCTTTGTTGATTCTTGCGTCCATCTGGCCTGATTGGAAGGTCCCTCGAGTAAAGGTCAAAATTGTTTTTTCAAGTGTCTGCCAGTTATACTGATAGAAACCTGCTGGAAATCCATCTGGTCCTGAAACCTTGTCAGGATGCATGTCAAACATAGCAGATTTGATTTCAGAATCAGTGACTTCTTGAGATAGCATCTGTAATTGTGAGGCTGACAACTGAGTAAAGGACCCTCTCACTGGAAATGAGCGTGTGTCTGGAGGTTGAAGATTTCCATCAACTTAGAACTATTTCTTGAAGTAATCTATGACCTCAATACTAAGCTACTGAGCATCTGAGCACCATACTCCATGTGAAAGCCGAATAGTAACTGGTTCCTGTTGGCTGGCTTCACTTTGAACTTCGAATGAAAAGGCTTGGTGTTTCTATCCCCTTGCTGTATCCAGTTTGTTCTGCTGTTCTGTTTAATGAGTAGGTCTTCCTGCATATACGTTTTTTCCAACTCTTGTCTAAGCTCAAGTTCAAGATCCATCAAAAACTTTGAAGGTTTTTCTATCAATGCCTTTTGGACCCCAGCTAATCTCCCTAGAGCTCGACATTTTCTTTTAAATATATCACCAAAGAATTCCAATTTCCATGATTGCGGGTCATTTTGCAGCAAGTCTAGGGCCTTAGATAATGCGCCCTCTTTATTCCACATAAACTCCAGCCAAGAATCCCATAAGTCATGAGTTTCCCAAGCCCTCAAGTAACGAAATGGGGGGCTAATTCTTTCTTCACCATTGTGTTGTATCATTTCAGTAATAATTGGTGAATGATCTGAGGCAACACGAGGTAGATGATGCACCTATATATTATCTGTAAGACGTCTGAATGCCTCATTTGCTAGAACCCAGTCTATACGCTCCTGACAAAGTCCCTTCGCCCAAGTAAATCTCTGTCGAGTGAAACCAAAGGGGTCCATGCCTGAATTTGATATCCATCAGTTGAGCATTTTACATCCTCGTGATTTCCTTGTACTACATTTGTCATGAGTGGACAAGAAAGCATTGAAATCGCCCATGGATACCCATAGTTTGTTATCTGTACAAGGGAGATTAGATAGTTGGCCCCAGAGGGACCGCCTAACCTACGACGCTGGACTTCCTTATATTGTAGTTAAAAGGAACATAGGAAATATATCAGAGGATAATTAAATATGAATGAATTGCCAGTCAAAACATAATATCTCTACAGTGATGTGTTGTTGCCAAATTAGCCAAATACTGCCAGAAACCTTGTGCTTCTATCTTGAATGTTTGGTTAAAACCTAATCCTATGCTTTTAATCACTGTGCTAGCATCACTGTTATTGATCTGAGGTTCTAATAAGATAAGTAAATTCAAATCATACAGTGCGATAAGATTTTTCAGAGTTGAGATAGTTTTGCTATTTTTTATACCTTGCACATTTCAGGCTAAAAATTTTAAAGCGTGTCTAGCCATAAAAATAGGGGAAAATATACTGAACGTAACCTTAAGTAGAAACTCAGTGTACCGTGTTTGCAGGCTCGGCATCCGCATCTTCATCACTGAAAATGCCACTCTTCAGTTTCCATTGTCCCCCTTCCAGAATTGTGATCTTTTCGTCGACCATGATTCTTGCTGGAGGATATGATGGGTAGTTCCTTGCTTCCTACTCGGATACCTCCAGGATTCTGCTTGGTTCTTGCATTGTTGGGTAGTTCTTTATTTAGATCATGTTTATTTTGGTGTAAGGTGGGGTCAGCTGGGTGTTGGAGAGTTACTGCCACATGGTTGGAGTCCGAGGTGTGGGAGATATATGATGGAGGAAGGTCATAATTTTGTTTAACATGAGAGGGCAGTATTGCGGATTCAGAGTTAGCAGTAGTTCGGGGCCTTTATGAGCTGCTAGGGGCTAGATCTGGCACTTGCATATCGGCAGGCTTGAGTTTGGGGATGTGGATGGTCTTCTTGTGCATCCAGATGTTGTTGGAATGACCATCAGCCTGCATATGGCTTTTGTTTTGCTTCATGGCATCAGATTTCCGCATTGTTAGTGCTATTCATTCAGGAGTTAGTTGTGTTTGTCTTTGATCAGCAGATATCTGGAGTCCCTGCAAGTTCAGGTTAGCATCAGTAGCTGTCTCAGTAAGAGAATTTAAGATATCTAAAAGAGATGCAGCGAAAGTAAATTGCTGGTTTGAGTGCCCTTTTTCTGATGATTTCGTGATCCCCTTCCCTTTTTGGGATGGTACGGCCAGGTTTGTTGGTCTTCGACTCCTCTTTCGTGCAATCATCCATTCTCCAAATTGTGGGTCAAATATTTCTCCAGTCTTGTCCTTATTTTGCAACTCATTGTTGGGGATCATGGGACACTTCTTTGGACCCTGATGGATGGTTGGGACTGACCTCCGTTGAATCTGATCTGTAGTGTGGTGTTGCGCTGCTGCAGCATGGGGAGTATGCTTGCCTGTAGGGGAGGCTAAGGTTGGTGCTTGTGCTGTCTTCTTATTAACATGACAATCCTCCATTGAGTGTCCAAAGCAGCCACAATTGAAGCATATCGTGTGAAGGCCTTCATACTAGATACGATAGTTTCTATCGTCAATTATCACTTGGGATGTCAGGGGCTTTTTGAGATCTATCTTCATAGCTATCCTTGCAAACTGTGCTTGTTGGCCTTTTAGAGTGTGTTCATCAGCTCGTACAAAGGAGCCAATGGGCTTCATAATTCTTTCCAGCATTTTTGGTCGGAAATACTCAGTAGGGAGGCCGGGGATCTTAAGCCATGTGAGAACAACATCTATATACTCGTCCTTTGTGTTGAAGTTTCTCTGCCATGGATGGACTGTGATATAATGTCCCATGAGCGACCACAGGCCATTCAATAGAATCCGCTGGAAATCTGCTGAGGATGTCAGTTTAACACACCAAAAACCATCCGACATGTCAATCAGATTGAAGTCTCCTGTTAACTTTCATAAGATTGCTAACCGCTGCATTAGAACATTGTAACTGAATTGCCTCCCCAGCGGCCTAATTATGATAGTGTTAGCCATACTCTGCTCAATAAGTTTATGGACTCTGTCGGAGAATATAATAGTAGGGATACCATTCTTTGAGCCATAGATTGTGTCTTCTTCTAATATTTCGATTTCATCATCAAGACTAGAAGAGAATTTTGGTGAACTATCACCCAGACTGTTAGTGAGGCAATCTTTGAATGTTACCTGTCCATTACAGAGATTCTGCACCAACATGGGTCTCCTATCAGCTGTATTCAGAGGGTCTGCTTTGGCTTGGAAGCCTATCTTGCTTCCCTTGTCCTTCCTTCAGAGCAGAGGCCGATCCCAGAGAATGAGCAAGATTGTGTAATTGTTGACACTTTTTACTAATATGGGACTCCTCCATAATTGTGCCTGCTTAGCAGTCATCCTCCATATCCATGGCTGAGTTCTCTCCAGTTGGTATACTTTGGTCACTTACAATGAATTTTTAGAGCACTGGTTGCTGTGTAGATCTGTGAGGAACTGTTTCCCTTCTGCTAGAATCATCATCAAGTCCTTCAAATTTATTATCGAATTCTGGGGTGAGAGGGTCGCTAGGAGGTCGATTGATGTTATCATCTGGAATGGCAGTCGATGGTTTCGCACGAGCGAGTTCAAAATTAGACGAAAGCTCCATGTGAGGGTCGAGTGGTCCCTTTGAGCGAGTAGATTTCGAGGCCATATAGTCGTCAATATCCATGTCCGGGGGCTAGATCCCGATCGTCATGGCTAGAACTGGTCAAAAAGGGAGAGTGTGTGTAAATCGCACCGTGAGTGTGTGAATTGCCTAGGTTTTCTGATAAGGAAATAAAATAATTAAACTATCTTAATACTTTCTAATCAAGTCAACATCCGGAAGACGATTATCATCTTCTGCGGGAAAAAATCTTGTCTCTGTGAATTAGGGATTATTTAGCTACTCTTATATAAAACAAAATGTTTCTACTACATCCCTCTCTAACATTCAAAGTTCGAACCATAGATGATGTTGTTACAGTCTTAGCCGATTCAGTTATCACCTGCAACCTTATTGTCGTCTCATTCATCGACTTTTGTACCATAGTCGCCTTTACAATTTTCTTCGCCTCAGGAGTCGCACAACTCGTCGTCCTATGCAACATTGTCGAAAATACCTCCGACAATTTTGCATCCAATGCCACCCTTGATGCCACACTCGACTACCTTGTCGCAGTGATGGCTGCCTTTGACTTTATAATCACTGAATACTATGTCCAGGCATGGCCCGATATGTCCAATCTCGATAATCTCAACGACATTAATGCAGCCCGAATTGCAAAAATATTTTCGAGCTTATCACCCAACTTTATTGCTCATGCTCTAAACTTTGCTGGGTGGCCAACGCAATTGAATTCTATGATGTTGCCTCTGACTTTGCCCTTCAGACCGAATTACTTGGAGGGAGTGCCAAAAGTAGTGACATCAACCATCATATGATAGAAATTAATGTGTTGGGACAAATAGTTGCCTTACGTGAATGCTTCAATGGAAGAGTGGAATATGATGCCGATAATAACTCTGATTCATCTTACTCATCTAGCGATTCGTGGAGATGTCGTTCGCCGCAGTTACCACCATGGTAACCAGAGTAATCATATTTGGGATGCTCGTATAAATTAAATAGGAAGAATGTAGAATTTTGTTGATAATTTGTTTCATCTAGTCTTAACTGCCGTGATAGAAATCGAAAAGAATGTAGTATCCAGGTTCTAAACGAATGAATTGTTATGAAATAAAGGTCCCCATTCACTCCGCATTCGTAGTGACATCAAACACCGTATGATAAACGCTAACGTGTTATTAATAGAACATCGGAAGATGATACCGAAGCAGTAAAAAAGAACCTACATGAAGGTTTTCATCTGTTTGACTCGTCCAGTAATTCGTGAGAATGTCTTTCAACGCGATCACCCCCATGGTCACCGTAACCATGCTCAAAAACATATATTTAGGGTTAGGATTTTAGTGAATTGTATTTGTGCTTCCTTGGTAAACCATTGTTGTTCATATGATTATGGATTGCTGGTTTGTTCATAATAATTGAGTGCACGTGAGTTGAGCATGTAGCTGTTCGGGCCAGGATGTGTGGAAGCTGGAAGTCCAGCATATGTGTATGTTTTTTGCAAGTATGTTGAAGAGGCTCAATTATGTGAGTATTTAGTTTGTGCAAAACTCTGACTCACGAATGAAATTTATATTTCAAGGGCTTCAAGATCACCCCTGCACATTTCTAAAGAAGAAAACGTTACCTTGTTCTATTCATAGCTTCTAATGGTTTTACTTCTTCAATTCGTTCTGTTCAAGCACCGCTGTTGCACAAGGCAGCACCTTTACCAAATCTGTTACTACATAACATAGCCACCTCCCTAAAGCAAAAATAAAAAAACATGTGTGATACTCAGTGTATGAGAAGGCATCGGGCTGAGGCGAGGTGATGAAACTTCTTCTTCTTGAACTGCAAATGACCACACTCTCATATTGATTCGTTCTTCTCTTACCTGATGAATTGTTGGTTGTCTCGTATAGCTAGTAGGATATCATGTTAGGAGAAATTTTCTCCTGTTGGACTATCCCTGTCGTACAATTGCTCTTGCTTGTTGGACAATTGATATGATCTATCAGATTTCAATCTAAATGATCATATTCATCTTTATCAGATTTCAATCTTTATGTACAATTGCTCTTGCTTGTTGGACAATTGATATGTGTAAAGATGCTTTAAACATATTAATTTAATATTAATATGTTGGTTTAATATGCGGGTTGGTTTGAATATATATGGGTTCACTTCGTGACTCGTGTCCAATGGGAGTAAGTTGTGCAACATTAATAATTAATAATTATGAAATGGCCCAGTATCTTTATATACGAGTTATACCTGTCAATGAGGGGTTGGCCTAGTGGTTCTGAGAGTGACAGTTGCACTCAAATGCCATGGGTTCAAATTCTCTCAGCGACATGAGCTTGTCAATATGGCTTGCCAAGTGTGCCTTACCTCCCTACCGTGGTTTGTAGAATATTGCGGTAGGGAATTGAGTTTACCTACCTCGGTAGAGTTCCCTACGCTATCAAAAAATATACTGAGTTACACCTATGACAATGTTTAAGACTAAAGACATAGTAATATGAAAATGGATATATTTAGGAAATATTAATTTATTTCGAGTATAAGAAAAATCGGAGAAAATTTGCTAACAGGATAATACTATATGTGGGCACACCTAGTACATAGAGTCACCTACCGAGCTTTATAGCTCACACCTGCGTGTATTTATTGTTGCAGACCCGCATCCTCAAAGTTCGACTGGGAATTGAAGGTGGTCATGCAAGAGATAGGATCTCGTTTTGCTAGTATAACTCTACATTGAATGTAGAATTTATTTTATGATCCTTGCAAAGACATATGCTTGTAATAGAATCATATAATTCGTAACCTATTAGTACTTTTGATTTTTTTTAATATTTAAATGTTGGAGGTCCATGGTAAATTTTTAACTTATGGGCTAATTCCCTCGATAAATAAATGGATCTGGGTATAGTTTGTGAACTATACTGCCATAACGAACTCATATAGATATTTATGAAATTGAGTTCGTTACATTTGTAATCGCAATAAAGGCGGACAGTGTACCATCAGAATGCTCCATATACTTGCAATTAGCCATTGATTGCCCAAATATGGCACAAGAAAAACATATCTCATGTAGGTCCTCGTATTGAATGGGGAGAGCTCAGTTTTCCACGGTTACAAAGGGGTTGGTGGTTGCCTCAGGTCATTCCGGACGCATTTCGATAGAGTATGTTCATCTATCGTAGATAAGAGCCATCAGGGAAAACAATCTCCTTAAAGATATCTTAATAGAAATACCGAGTAGGTAACCCCGAAATTTGAATCCAAGTAGCCACATTTTCTATGTAATCAGGTTTAGTGTCAAAATCCTTGCGCCAAAGAAAAACCTGCAATTAATGGCTTGCAATTGGGTGAGATCCTTCAAAAAGGGCCTTTTGTAATCTAACAAGTTCACACAACTGAATAAGTAGAAAGCATTATCAATATGAGTCCCGTTCCAGTCCGCGCTATATATTTCCGCGACGTTTTTCATCCGTCCGCGATAGATAATATCGTCTGTCGGATTTGAATTTGACAGACCAGATCTTTGTTTCATTAAAAAATAGATTCGACCGGGTTTTAACCGTTTCCTTCCTCTAACCCGCACCGGACCTAACCCTCATCTTGACGTGATTTCGAACTTGACGGCCTCCTCTCCAAAATCAATAGGTTCCCGTTCCCCTTTCTGATGCCCTAAAGATTGCCGTCGCCCGTCGTTGCCCGCCGTCGCCTGTCGATATCTCCGCGACAATCTCTTTGTTATTGATGACCAAACCAATAACATTCGTTCACAATCACATTCATTCTGCTTGCTTCTATCTACAGAATGGCGGGCGGGTAACGAAGGGGAGCGGCGATGGCATACAACGGGCGGCGACAACGGATGATGGCAGCGTGACGGGAATTGAGCAGAATTCTGGTCTATTAGAGATTGAGCGAATTGGTTCAGCAACGGAATGGGGAGGGCTAACTCACCCCGACGGCGGGCAACGTCAGGCGAGTGGCGAAACGTCCGACGATTGGTTAAGCGACAGAATCGCCAGTGATTGGTTAAATGACGGAGTGGGGGAAGGGTCATGGCTGATTTGGTCAAGCACAAATGTGGGTTTATTTGGCTGATTTGGGTATTTTAAGTGATGACTAAATCTGGTCCATCGGATGAAAATCTAATAGACCAGATTTGTTGTCACAGACGGAATGATTTTGTCATGGATGGATTGGTGTGGACCAGATCCGGACTCTTATCAATATCAACAAGCTTCAAATCCCTCTTCAGTTTGCATTGAGTGTGTAGGCTCTTGAGAAGAGACTGGCAGTCAATGTGTCTACCCAATGGTTTAATGATAAAGAGTGTTGGCCATATTTTTATCCATCTGTGGTTGAATCTTGCCCTTGAATGAGATTGTAGAGACAACACCATTATGTGAGTGACTCACGTCATTAGAAGTAACCTTAATCCCATTTTGGTACATAGCATTGTCCTTAGTCAAAAAGTATTTAAAGGAAGGGACATCATAAGAAACCTCAACAGTGGACAAAGGTGGAATGCCCCTCGGATCTGCCAAGTAGTACGATCCTTGTTTCTAACATTTTTCGTGGCAAGACTTTCTTGCAAAGAAGGAACAACACTTTCAGAGGATATGTCAATGTCCTCCATGGATGTGGTGGCTGGCAAGTGTGGAGATAAATGTAACTTTTCAAACCCAGTGAAATGAATTTTTTTTACTATTATCCTGTCAAAGTATTTTTTTAAAATGCAGTCGTACTGACTTTTGAAGCGAGTAAAATAAGTTACTAGCTTTAACTTTTGTCACTCTTATGAAGCCATTATGTCATTAATGTATTAGCTAATATCAAAAGTCTCATTTCTCTCTCATCGTTATATTGAGGTGACTAAAAGCAAATTTTGCCATTGAATCAGACCGGAAAGAACAAACTGGGAGACTTGATGAGAATGAAGGATGAAGATCGTCCAAGCTACCATTAATATACCGTCGAAGCCTCTTATTTTCCAAGGATTTGCCATCATATGTTGTGCCATCTGCCGAATTTTCCTCTCCGCCGACTCCAAACACCATCATCTTCATCAGCAGATCATTTCACATGTCAATGTTGGCCTCAATGCTCTACTATGTTAGAAAATTGACCTGACCCTACCTCGGATTCGGGCCTTGTGCGCGCAGGTGTGCATGTGTGAATCATCTTAAATAGAGAGATGTGGGTTACTCTCATTAAAATTTTGAACTCAATGTGATAAATTGTAGTACCATATTCCTATCTAAGTTGGTTAATATTTATATGTGAAGTCTGTGTGGGACATTCCAAAAAACCCTCTCAAGTCCACCCAGGTAACCCCCGTTGAGACTTCAATCCACAAAGATATGCCCAATCGGGCCAATTTCCATTATGGGATCAATACTCGAGACTTTTTCATAAACAATTCCGAGGACCTCGAAAACAATCATCGAGGTCTCCTGAAATAATGTCCAAATTAGGCCAAACCCCCCATGGCCACCCGTCCATGAATCCAATTTAATCGGGACTTCTCCCCGAAATAATATTTGACCTCAGGTCGTCCTCTCCGATCCCATATTAGAAAAATGGCCAAACCCTACTCCAGACTCGGGCCTCATGTGCGCATGTGTGCGTGTGAGGGCCAACTAGAATATGAAGATGTGAGTTACTCTCATTAAAACTTTGAGCCCAAGGTAATAGATTTTAGCACGACATTCCTATTTAAAATGGTTAATATTTATGTTCGAAATTCATGTGGCACATTTCAACACTCCACCTCAAATTCAACTAGGTAAACCCTACTAGAATTAAACTCTCACATCATATATATAATGCCATCATTCTAGGCTAAGCAGCGGAAGCATTGGCACCTTAAATTTGGCTCTGATACCAAATCGAAATTTAAAATATACCTGACCCAATGAGTTCAGGCTCATGCGTGTGCGCGCGCGCATGGTCCAGTGTATAAGAATGTGAGCTTACACTCATAAAAGTCTTAACACCAAGATAATAGAGTGAGGCACAACATTTTATTGTATAATGGTTGATTTTATGTTTCTAATTCGTGCGGGACAAATATCCCTATCTCTAACACCTACCTGCAAGTCCAACCATGCAAGCCCTGTTGAGACTTGATTATTTATATTATCTGGGTTAACCCAATTAACCTCAAATGCTCTAGATCCATCAACAATTTTTTTGTAGCTTAAGTTATTGGATGGAGCATTTTTTCGATCGTTAGACCTTATTGACTCTGATTTCATGTTAGAAAGTAGACTCGACTCTACTACGAGCTCGGACATCATGTGCGTTCAATAGAACACTGAAACAGTTATTAGACATATATAATTATGAACAGAACTTCTACCTGCGGCGCTTAGCCATGAATCTATCATTTGGTATAGTGTGCCTTCCATGTGTTGGACTTCGCATATAGTCTCAAAGAATCAGGCTGTTTTGCACAGTCTCTTTTGTGCACAACCGTGTACAACCCATATCCACCACTACCCGTTATCAAAATTAGTTGCACCATTAGAAAGGCCATGCATAGAATTGTATATGTTCAAGTTTTGGTAATATTCCGATGACGTTATCACCGTTTAAGGGAGGGTTATAAATCCCCTTAGGTTAAATAGTCCTAAATAGGGTTTTAGATTCGTCGTCGGAAATCGGACCAAAGCATGGGGCTTTTCATCTACAATATATAAGCTTTCCAATGGTGCAACCAATTTTGACAACGGGTAGTGGTGGATATGGGTTGTGCACGGTTGTGCACAAAATGGACTGTGCAAAAGAGCCTGACCCTAGTCTCAAAATGAGACCACACAAGTCTAGCAGTTTCACTTTGAGCAAGTACATGCTCTTAAGTTTCAATTTGGGGCTTTTGATAGCAGGTGCACTTGGAGGCTAATGAGATTCTTTTGGCTTGCACGCCATATGAACAAAATTTGATGCATTGCACGCCATATGAGCAAGCTTATTTTGGTGGGAATGTTTTGCTTCCAGATTCTTTTGAAGATTGTGCATGTTGTTCCCCGTATCCGGATGAGGTACCAACTTGTAGGAGAAAAAACTTGTTGTTTCCCGCTCCCAGCATGGGGAATATTTGTCTGCATAATCTCATTTGAAACATTAGAGGGGACTAGTTCTTGCAGACAATGAGTATTTGTTAGAATCCCTGGTGCAGAACCCATCGTCTACAAGAGGAGGTTGGATCACAAGTCCGGATAAACAAACACTTGGAATCTCCACCGTACAAAAGAGATTCGTTAAAATCCGACCAATCCTAACCACAAGAAGATATTCAAGAAGACCGTTGGAAGAATATCAAGACAGTTACAATTTTGAGAGAGTTCTAATGTGAATAAAACTCTTCACTATAAAAGGATGTAATTTGGGATTACAGAGATACGTTTTTGTTTTGGGAAGAAGAATTACTTCTAGTTTCTACTTTCATTCTTAGTTGTAAACAGGGTGTGATTCTCCCCTATCCAAAGAGTTTCAACATTCATACATTTATCTGCAAGAACAAAAAATACAAAAGATCTCTATGTTTCATCAATATCTGTTCCATCACAAGTTGCAACAGATCCTTCTTCCAGCCGCAAGGATAGGTCGCAAGGCAAGGCCGCGCTATAGAAGCATCACTGCATCCCTCTTCACGCCAGTGGATTCATTCTCATCCAACGACGAAGCAAACGGCACCCTCTAGACTCTTCAGGCGTATACATGACCGGTGACCTGAGCTCGTTCCCGAGAACTACAACAATTAGTATTGGAGCCACAGATCACACTGTCCACGTCCACGATGTCGGAGGAAACCAGATCAAGTTCTGAGTCCCAGATGCACACCGTTCTCCAAGCATTGGAAAGATTGGGCCGATGCCAAGAAGCATTTGAACAACAAATGTTCACGGCCTTGGCGGCCCTTACCCTGTCGCCGGGCTCCTCCCGACACAACTCTCCATCCCAGACCACCGGAAAGATAGAGGGGGAACCAATTCTGTATCAACACCGGATGCCATCAAAGGTTGAAAAAGGTTCACCGAAGAAGTACTCCATTCTGGAAAAGCGGAAGGACTTCCCACCCAGGATCCCGGAGACGGGACCCTTAACGGACCATTGCCGAGCAATCAGCGGCCGATGACCTCGCAACTCGTGCCCCAATTTGGACCGACCATCCCAACGGGTAACTTTGCACCTCCCTCGTATTGCCAGACCACTGACTTGTGTTTCTTGAATCAGGCTACCCAAATCTACCAAGCTCTGCCCCATGGGGTCAATTCCATTCCCTGCGGGCCCAATCCACCTTGGTATTGGCCTCTTCCTCCATACCCGACCCAAGACCCTTGGCGCCCTACCCAGGCATATCTTCTGCCGATCGGGGCAACCGCATCGTACGAATTCCGGCCACAGCTCCGGCCTGAAGAATGATACGGTGACCCGTACCGCCATGATGGTAATCTTTGGGGACGAACGATTAGATGAGATTTCCCCCAATTTTCTCCAGAGACAATGCCGAAGGATTGATTCTAAGATGCAACTCCTATTTTCGATACCAAAATATACCTCCGGCAGAAATGGTGGCCCTGGCTGGATACAACTTTACCGGTGATGCCCAGTAGTGGTGGCATACCCTCAATCAGCATTTCCCTGGACTCTGGTGGGATGACTTTTACTTCTACTTCCGGCAACAATATGCGCCTCCCAAGCTCATCGACCCATTAGCAAAACTCGCATCCTTAAAACAACACAGCACAGTGGTAGAATTAAACAGTCGCTGGAATGAATTGTCAGCAAAATTGGGCAGGAGAATCAGTTACCACACAGAGCTCGTCCTGTACCTGAATGCCTTAGATCCACGAATTTCCGGCGATGTGGGTTTACTCCGGCCACAATCCGTTTATGATGCCATGTATATGGCTAGAGAGGTGCAGAGGAAGTTATCGCTCTATTTATCTTCACCCACGATACCCCAAGGCCCTCTGGTGCCTCTGGCCTTTCCTTCAGGGCATACCGCTGCACGGTGGCCACCACAAGGCTGCACAGCAACAGGCACAAGGCCTCTTCTTCAGATGCAACGAAAAGTGGGCTAAAGGCCACACCTGCAAAAGTCTATTTTGCATTGAAGTAGCTGAGGAGGATGACGATGACTACCTGTAGGATGAGGAAGCCGTGGAAATCTTAGTGCATGCTATGAGGGGGCAAGCAGTAGCCGACACAATGAAGATCAATGGATTGATTAACAGTTTTTCTGCAGATTTCTTGATCGACTCCGTCAGTACACACTACTTTGTTGACTCTCAATTAGCCACAGCATGGGGATTAGAGATGCATTCGCCACATAAAACCACAATAACCGTCGCCGTCACGGATCGAATTCACAGTCCAGGAGCCATCAAAAATACTACAGTCTGCTTGGGTAATACTCAATTCGACATTACGTTATTCTTATTACCATTGAGTGGCTTTTTGCAAGACTTGGCATAAGTTAGATGTGCAGCCTTGGTCCCGTGATCTGGGATTTTTTTGCTCAGCACCTTACGTTCATTTGGAACCATCAGACAGTAACTTTATTCGGCAATCAGAGTTCTTTGCCAACACCAGCAGTTACTTCACTGAACACCAGGACGGCTTTGACTGATCTCTTGGAGCATTTCCAACATGTCTTCATCCAACCACAAGTCCTACCTCCTTCCAGACCTTGTGATCACTGGATAGTGTTAAAACATGGCTCGGATCCGATTAATTCCAGGCCCTATAGGTATCCTCATAACCAGAAATCTGAAATTGAGAAATCATGCAACGAGCTTCTGATGCAGGGATGGATAAGGCCAAGCAATTCACCATTTAGCTCTCCTATTTTGCTGATTAAAAAATCTGATAACACATAGAGAATGTGTGTAGATTACCGTGCTCTAAACAAGATAACTGTACAAGAAAAAATTTTCATATATGTGGTAGAGGAGCTACTGGAGGAACTAGGAAATGTAAGGATATTCTCTAATCTGGATCCCAAAGCAGGGTATCATTAGGTGCGGATGTCCTAGGAATCCATTCCCATGACAGCATTCCAAACGCACCATGGACACTTCAAATATTTGGTAATGCCCTTCGGCTTAACTAATGCACCTGCGACGTTCCAGGGCACTAATGAACAACATCTTCAGCGCATTTTTAAGGAAGTTTATGCTCATTTTTTTGATGATATACTCATCTATAGTAACTCATATGATGAACATATAGAGCTTTGTGCATCACCTTCTTGAAACTGCAAGAACATCAACTGGTAGTGAAGAAATCAAACGTCGAGAAGATTGCATACCTTGGCCATATAATCTCGGCAGGGGTGGGTGTATCAGCTGACCCCAGCAAGCTATCAGCCATGCAAGAATGGTCTTGTCTGGGAGATCTGACTAGTATGGGGGCTTTTTTCAGACTCACTAGCTACTACAGAAGATTAATACATCATTATGACAAAATTGCAGTTCCCCTGACCAATCTGCTCAAAAAATGCTTTTAAATGGAGTTCAGAAGCAGAAACGGCCTTCCAAACTCTGAAGAAAGCAATGTCTACAACACCTGTGTTGCAACTTCCTAACTTTTTTGAGCCATTTATCATTGAGTGTGATGCATCGGGCACTGGAATAGGGATTGTACTCTTACAGAATGGGCATCCAATCGCTTATTATAGTAGAAAAATGGGACCTCAGTATCTTCATCTACCAGCGTATGAGAGGGAACTCATCGGGTTGGCAAAATCTATCCAACACTGGAGATCTTATCTATGGGGAGGGGGGGCAAAATTTACAGTGAAAATGGATAACTTAAGCCTGAAATATCTGCTTGAACAGAAAGTTTCCACAATACCCCAGCAGCACTGGCTTAGTTTGACATATGACTTTAAAGTAGAGTACAAACTAGGGAAGGATAATAGTGTAGCAGATGCATTCTCACGACAGCATGTTTTCTCTCCATCGATTTCAGCCTGTTCCATACCAACGGTTGGATTGTTGGAAACAGTACACACTGGTCTTCTGCAAGACCCGTCTCTAGCAACCATACGTGACCAGTTGAATGCAACGGAGGAGTCTGAACCGTTTAAATGGCATGAGGAATTACTCCGGCACAAATCTCGCTTGTATCTGCCACTAAACTCAAGGTTTCCAACTTTGGTACACTATTCATAACCTATTCCACAAAGGTTTTTTAAAGACATATCAGCAGATCAGAATAGACTTTTACTGGCAAAAAATGAAGGGAGACATTTATGCTTATATTTCAGCTTGTTTGGTTTGCCAGAAGAACAAGACTCTTCACCTACAGCCTTCAAGATTACTTCAACCCCTTCCTATCCCCCTTCATGTTTAGCCTGATATATCAATGAACTTTATTGATCATCTGCCTGCATCCAACGGCAAAACGGTCCTTTTTGTGGTAGTAGACAGATTCAACAAAATGACACACTTCCTACTATAGAATCATCCATACACAGCCTCATCGGTGGCTCGCTTATTTTTTAAGGAGGTCTTTCGCTTACATGGTTTACCCGAAACCATAGTCTGTGATCGGGATGTAACCTTCATCGGCTGATTTTGGAAAGAATTGTTTCACCTCAGCGAAACAGCATTACATTTTACAATAGCTTATCATCCCCAAGCAGATGGGCAAACAGAAGTGGTGAATCGGATTGTGCAGGCATATTTGCATTGCTTTTCTGGGTGGAGTATGCATATAATACCAGTTACCAAAGCAACCTCAAAATCACACCATTCGAAGCAGTATACGGACGACCTCCATCAGGATTATTAGATTATATCCAGGGATTTGCGAAAATGGAGTTCGTGGATCATGATCTCAAAAAAAGACATTAGTTACTGGAAGAACTTCGAGACCGGCAAGCACAAGCTCAAAACCGTGCCAAGAAAAAATATGATTCCAAACACAGGGATACTGTCTTCAATCCAAACAATTGGGTGTTGCTAAAATTGCAACCCTATCGGCAAACATTGTTAGGTACTTCACATACTCATAAATTAACCCCTGTTTATCATTGGCACTCCTCCAGAAGCACCAAAACTGCCCAAATTGCATCAAGGTCAACCGCATCCCATGCCATAGGCCGTACTGGACTCCAGACTACACCAAGGCGTTCCTCAGCTCCTGATTCATTTGAAAGGCTTGTCCCTAATAGAGGCTTCCTGGGAAGCTACTTCCCACATACAGCAACTATATCCCACTTTTGTGCTTGAGGACAAGCACCTAGTCCAACAGGGGGTAATGTTAGAATCCCTGGTGCAGAACCCATCGTCTACGAGAGGAGGTTGGATCACAAGGCCAGATAAACAAACACTTGGAATCTCCACTGTACAAAAGAGATCCATTACAATCTGGCCAATCCTAGCCACAGGAAGATATTCAAGAAGACCGTTGGGAGAAGATCAAGATAGTTACAATTTAGAGAGAGTTCTAATGTGAATAAAACTCTTCACTATAAATGGATGTAATCTGGAATTACAGAAATATGTTTTTGTTTGGGGAAGAAGAATTACTTCTAGTTTCTGCTTTCATTCTTAGTTGTAAACATGGTATGATTCTCCCCTATCCAAAGAGTTTCAACATTCATACATTTTTGCGTTTATCCGCAAGAACACAAAATACAAAGGATATCTCTGTTTCATCAATCTCTTTGTTCCATCACAAGTTGCTATAAATCATTCTTCCAGCCGCAAGGATAGGTCGCAAAGCAAGGCCGAACTATAGAAGCATCACTGCATCCATCTTCATGCCGTTGGATTCATTCCCCTCCAACGACGAAGTGAACGACACCCTCTCGACTCTTGAGGCGTATACAGGACTGGTGACCCGAGCTCATTCCCGGGAACTGCAACAGTATTCCATGATCTGTTTTATAGGAGGTATTTAACTAGTAGAAAGGGGAATGAAACATTAGTTTTTACTGCTACTATTGTCTATTTCACCCTACATCCATCTATCATTTTAAAAACTTATGTTACCGTCTCTTATTAAACATATTATGTTTGATATCATTAGACCTACATTTTGCAACTCAACCTCATGCGGTTTGGTCCTTTCTTAAGTTTATGGGATTCCTGCTTGTAGATCAATATCGATTATAATAGAACGAATCTAATAAATTGAGTACAACGAATATACCTTAATGTTGCGGAAGCTTTGTAGAAGATCGTATTCTCCCGGACTGTAGGAATCACAGTT
>JAOYMZ010013098.1:0-20430 GCA_025802335.1 Pinguicula primuliflora
TTTTAATGTAAACACACTTGTCACACTCATTGATCTTATACCAATTGGTTATCATAAGATGATCAAATTTCCTCATGTCATTGCTTGGGTGCTTGTTTAAGTCAATACAATGACTTCACAATTGCTACCTTAGCAAGGCACCCCCACACTTTTAAGCATTTGTAGGAAGGTATTCTTCCTTTCCACAATTCATATGGCGTCTTTTTGACTTTCTTATGGGGTACCTTATTTAAAAGATAAAATGCTGATAGCACAGCTTCCCCCCACATGTTCCGTGGTAAACCCAAACTGATCAACATTGAGTTCATCATTTCTTTCAGGGTTCTATTTTTCCTTTCTGCAATCCCATTGGATTGTAGAGAATAAGGGGTAGTGACCTCATGAATTATTCCATGTTGGGCACAGAATGCACCAAATGGTTCTACATATTCACCACCATGGTCACTTCGAACCATCTTAATTTTCTTTGTTAAATTAATTTTCTACTTCTTGCTTATAGATACCGAATTTCTCTATAGCCTCATCTTTACTTTTCATCAAATAAACATAGCAATACCTTGTATTGTCATTGATGAAAGTAATGAAGTATTTGTTACCAACGAAAGCCAACATGCTTTCATAACATTCAATACTTTGTATATTTAATCCTCTCTAACAATAGGAGAATCATATATCAAGAGTCTCTCATTATTCAATAACATGAGGTAGAACAACATCTTTTGTTGTCATTCTCATTGATATTGTAGTAAATTTCTCCAACTTTTTATTGTGTCATATTGGAATAGATGTCACCTGAGGAACCATCACAATAGATGTTCTCGGGACCATTCTTTCCATGTGACCCCAAAGAGTTAGAGTATCATATGGGATCTCAACTTGTGCCAATGACACTTTGGAGTAGTCTCCAACATTGAACAATCCATCATTACTTACATCAACGTTATTTGTCATTTCTACAATTCAAGAAGTTCAAAAGTTAGTAATCTTGAAAATAGAAATTCAAATAAATATTTAAGAGATGGAAATATAAATACAATCGATCTAGTAATTTCAATAATTCTAGATCTAAAGTGTACATAATATTTCCTAACTTTCTATTTCAAAATATAAAATCGTAACAACAAGAATTAAGCATGTTCCTACCAGATGAAGGTGAAGAGTGAAGATGTGAGCAAGACTGCCTTCCGAACTCGATATGGTCATTATGAGTTTTTGGTGATGTCTTTTGGATTGACCAATGCTCCTGCAGTCTTCATGAAATTGATGCACCGAGTGTTTCACCCTTATTTGGACATGTTTGTGGTAGTGTTCATTGATGACATACTGATATACTCACCTGACTATGAGACACATGCCGAACATTTGAGGATGGTGCTTACCCAACTCCGAGAAGAATCCTTGTATGCCAAATTCTCGAAGTGCGAGTTTTGGATCAAGGAGGTTGTCTTTTTAGGACATGTGATCTCAGCTGAGGGTGCGGTTGTGGATCCCAGTAAGGTGGAAAACGTCAAGGCCTGGCCCAAACCCGACACTATGGGTGAGATTCATAGTTTTTTGGGATTAATCGGGTATTATCGAAAATTCATTGAAGGGTTTTCCAGAATATCTCGACCACTCACAAGGCTTATGCATAAAGGGGTAAAGTTTCAGTTGGATGAGGCGTGTGCAAAGGAGTTCAAGGAATTGAAAGAGAGATTAACGTCTGCCCCGTTGATGGCATTGCCAAAGGAAGGGCTTGACTATGTGGTATACAGCGATGCCTCCAAGAATGGGCTAGGGTGCATATTGATGTAGCACGATAAGGTGATAGCTTATGCTTCTCGACAGCTGAAAACGTACGAAGAGAATTACCCTACTCATTATTTGGAATTAGCAGCGGTCGTACATGCCCTGATGGTGTGGAGACACTATCTTTATGGAGTTTGGTGCACTATATACACTGATCACAAGAGCTTGCGATATATCTTTTCCCAGAAGGAACTGAACATGCATCAGCGACGATGGATGGAGTTGATCAAAGACTATGATATCGATATCCAGTATCATCTGGGGAAAGCTAACCGAGAGGTAGATGCCTTGAGCATGAAGGGGACAGCTTGTCTATCTGCAACGCTAACCCATGAATGGGAGGGATTGGAGATAGAAGTGGTGGACTCTATTATAGCTCAGATGGCGATGTTGTGTGCATAACACAGTTTGGTTGACTAAATTCGGGAGGGTCAACGGAGAGATGCGAACATACAATGAACGATGGAGGGGACCGAGGGGGAGAGAGCAGGGCAGAGGACACTTGTTGATGGTAGAGTAATGAAGTTTGGGAGAATTTGAATTCCTGATGAGCCGGACCTCGAGAGGGACATTTTGAGTGAAGCACATTGTTCGCGAGCTAGTATTCAGCCTGGAATCACTAAAATGTACCAGGACCTAAAAATGATGTATTGGTGGCCGAACTTGAGACGTGATGTTGCTGACTTTGTAGCCTGGTGCATGATTTGTCAATAGGTGAAAGCAGAGCATCAGAGGCTAGGGGAAGAACTTCAATCGTTGGAAATACCGATGTGGATGTGGGAACACATCGCTATGGACTTGGTCTCGGGGCTACCAAAAGGGCCATGGGAGAGGCAAGATACCATTTGGGTGATCCTTGATCAGCTTACGAAGTGGGCCCATTTTCTACCTATGGCTCTCACTAACCCGGTGACTCAGATGGCCAAGATGTATGTCGAGAACATTGTGAAATTGCATGGCACACCCCTAAGTATCGTATCTGACCGTAACCCACGGTTCATCTCGAAGTTTTGAAGTAGTTTACAAAAGAGTTTTGGTACAAAGTTGCGACTTAGCACCGCTTACCACCCACAGACGGATGAGCAATTTGAACGCACCATTCCGACATTAGAAGATATATTAAGGGCATGTGTGGTAGATTTTGAGGAGCACTAGAAGAAGAGTCTCCCCTTAGTCGATTTTGCATATAACAATAGTTACCATAACAGCCTGGGTATGACACCATATGAAGCTCTCTATAGACGATGTTGTCGATCCCCATTATATTAGGAAGTGGTTGGAGAGAAATATATTTTAGGCCCTGAGCTGGTGCAACAAGCCAAAGAAAAGATTACCATTATCCGGAAGAATTTAAAGAAGGCCCAGGACCGGCAGAAGAGTTGGGAAGACCTGAGACATCGCCCTTTGACACTGACGGTGGGAGACAAGGCGTATTTAAATATCTCACAAACCAAATATGTGGTAAGATTTGGAAGGGGTGACAAACTGAGTCCGAGGTACATAGAAGTGTATGAGATATTGGGAAGGGTAGGGAAGGTAGCTTACCAACTGTCCCTGCCACCTCATTTATCAAGGGTGCACAATGTATTCCACCCAGCCATGTTTTGGATAGTGAACAAGTCCTTGCCACAAAAGAATTGAGTCGAGTGGAGGAACCAAGTAGGATTGTGGATCACAAGGTGGTACGACTCCGTAACCGGCAAGTATCTTATGTGAAAGTGCAGTGGAATAATCAATCTGAAGAGTAAGCCACCTAAGAGGCGAGTGACATGAAGGATGCTTATCCACATCTATTCGAGACCCCGGGAGTGGCAAGTTTCGAGGACGAAACTCATTGTTAGGGGAGAGAGATGTAAGGTGTGACAATTTCCTAAACATAATTAATTTTCGATCACATATCATTTGTTTAATTCACAAGTCATAAATTAATTGTGGGACGGGTATAGTCGGAATCACATATCTAACTGGGCTAGCATAAGAAGAATAATTCCTCATCTCATTAAATGGAGGAAATTACTTTCTGGGCGAGATGGGCCTAACTAAACTCGGCCAACGAAATTGATTTCTTCTTCTTGAATCCAGCTCAATTGACCCTTTGAAATTGCATGAAGACGAGTCTGCGGGACTCATCTTCTCTGTACGGCCGAGGGGTAAAATGAAGAGTCCATTATAAGTATAAAAATCGATATCTTGATCTAGAGCAGGACAGAGAGGAGTTTGAAAGGCGAGCGGCGGATATGGACAACGAAATCTCGAGTAGGTGATCGTCCTGGTGATCAGGGAGACTGAGGCGAGGTTGAGGCCACGGTCGGCGTCACTCATGACACTGGTTGTCGTGTAATGTATCCGACAGCTGTAGGAGACGAGCTGGTAGCAGAGTCTCCGTCCAGAACCTCAAATCAATCTCGGTTATGCGGGGAGGGGACGTAATACTTTGTCGTGTGATTTATTTGCCTGAGTTTTGATTATTAGCATGCTGATATATTATTTGTGATATTCTGGATCTCGTGTTATCAGTCTTAGTCGACTCTCTGACGTCGAGGAAATCTTTTGAAAATGGTTTACTTTCTATATGTTTGTTGTGAATTGTTTGTCTGCTGAACGTTGTTTGGGCGACAGAAGCGTTGGATATGCTGGTGGTGTGAACGACGGGGTGTGGGGTTATGAATGGGATCTGAGCCTTACAAGTCCCATGCTGGTTCACCGTGAACACGCGAACAATCTATAGTTACGGTGTGTTGTACAACCATTGGGAGAATGAACTGTAAGAGCGATATTCATGGAGAACGTGAGTCATGGCGGACGATGTTCGTGAGCGGCAGAGAGCCCGAGTGACTGAGGGCTTGACTGTGAAATGGGAAGTGCCGAGAGTGGCATAGATCGAGTGAGAAGGAGAGGGAGGTGTCGCAAGCGGCACAGAGCGAGAGTGGAGACTTGTGAGGTACCGTGAGCCGTATAGGGAGAGATTTCAGAGTGGAAAGGAGACTTGCGAGGTACTATGTGCGGTACAGCGAGTTAATTTCAAAGCTGAGAGGGACATGCCGACGGTGACCGTGAGATATGGCGATGAGACGAATGTTGTGGAGCGAGAGTGACCGTGAATGCGAGAGTACAACGATGATTAGAGTGTGCTTGAATGATGATCTGTAGGTGACAGACGAGGTTGAGCGTTGGTTGGGATCGCTGACGCCTGCCGGTTCTTGATCTTAGTTGCTGCGTGTGGCGTACATAGGTGGTATGGCATACAGGTTACAAGGTTAGATGAACCGTGGGCCAGTGTTTCCAATTCACGTGTGATTTATGTGATGATCATGCAGAGGGGTGTATGATCTGCGTGTTGCATGAAATTGTACGCATCTGATTATTACGCGTGCTACATGAATTGTGTGCTAGTTCGCTTGGCATTGAGTTGCGTCGTGTGTTATGCATCGTGAACATTGTGTGCGAGCGTGCAATTGCGTTTTGACCATTGTGTGAATACCTTGATTTGCTTGTTAGATTCTATAGAAGTCGAAACCACCAAATCCCAAAAATAGAGCATAATTCGTTCATGTAACATACATTTAGTGTATAGAATGGCATCTAGGGTCATTAAGTATACTTGTGTTGAAGTTAATCCATGTTCATGAGGTTTAATACGTGATCTAATCGTTATATGCTTTCATGGATATTTGTGTTATATGTTTAATTGGTGTTGATGAGTACCACTCGGGAATGATTGCCTACTGGGCTCTTGTGGCTCATGAATCTACCCGTATGTCTTTCTTGCAAAGCCAGAGCATCATTGATTCAGCTAGTTCGTGTTGGAGACCGTGAAGTTTATTTGACGTTATATCACGGTTATGGAAATTGGATTTATGTTTGACTTGTGACCCTTTTTATTTGTTGTTAATCAAATTGGGCTTGGGTCCTTATGTGAGACATTTGATTTGAAGTTATTACTTGGCCATAGAATTTATTGTTTATGTTGAGTATTTTTTATGCCATATGTATGGGCTTGGGTATGGCATGTGAGCCATAATGCCCTAACGAACTCATGACTCTCTATTCAAAATTGGATTCGTTACACCTTCTATTAAACAACCATTGTTATGATGATGACATAGATATGCTATAAGTCGGTCAATTATATAGGGACAAGGCGCGCCTGATACATGTTGTTCCGAAGTATCATAATTTTCATGCAAAAAGAGAGTTTTGAGTGGTAAAAAGTGATGCTACAAGATGGACAGTAAGATCCAAGCACGCTAACAGTGTGCCGCAATGCTTGTTGTCAGTTTTATGATTATGGGTGCAAATGGAAAATCATCAGCATTGTACTTGACCATATATGTGTTGCTAGTTTGCTTTCTGCATACCACTCTAACCTTATGCGGACTTTTGTTGCCCATGACTTGAGCAGATTGGTCTCAAAAGATCCAGTATTTTACATTTCATAGTTTACAACCACTCATAACATTTTGTTCAAGTAGCAAACATGTTTTTTGTATAGGATTTTCCCCATATGTTGTGATGCAATGGATCCTGACAAATACGGTTTCGAAATTATTTATTTGAAAGCATGGTTTGCAATAAAACGTGCAAATGAGATGGTGCATGGGATACGGACTAGCAGAGTAATGAAGCTTCATGCGTTCCTTATTGCCATGCAGCATTGTAACCCAACAAATACAGTAGATTGGGAGCTTTAGGATACAAACAACCTTGATATGAAGAAGTTGACGTATGTATTTTGGGCATTTAGGCGTTTTGTCTTTGTATATTGACATTTCCGATCAGTTACCTCTGTGGACGGCACAAATCTTTACTGTTCGTACAAGCAAAAATTGCTAGTAGCAGTTACATTAAATGTGAGTGGCCACATACTGGCGATCGCATTTGCAATGGTAAATGAATAAGATGATGATGTGTGGACATGGTTTCAAGAGAGGCTAGTCATAAATGTGACGAAGGATTGACCGATTTGTATTATTTTTTATAAAGGAGCGGGTATACTTAAGTTGATCCCTAACGTACCTTCAATCTCCGAGTTTGGTTGGCACCATTTTTATTCTACGCCACATTTGTTCAAATGTGAATTGACACTACAAAGATAAGAAGTTGAAAGGAAAGGTATGGAGGGTAGGGTCGCAGTGCAGCACGGTCAAATTCCACCACCAGATGGACTGTATTCAAAGACGGAATCCTGAAGCTTATGGGAAATTGTTAGAAATTGATTTAGACAAGTGGACCCTGGCTTATGAAGATGGAAAACAGTATGGTAGCATAAATGCCAACTAAGTACAGTGCTTTAATGGTGTTCTTAACAGATCATATAGGTTGCCCATCACTTCCATTGTGAGACACACTCAGGAAAGTTGCATGAAATATTTTGTGTACATAATCGTGATTGTATTAGTTTGACAAACATTTATGAAGCATGGACTGATAAGGCAATGTATTTTATAACAGGACTACATAACGTGCACCATCACACCTAGTCACCTGTTACGAGCACCCGATCACAATAGTTGACTATCAAGTGCATGTTCTAACTAAACATTCGAAAGAGTGACAACAGGTGTGGTTTGCGGGCAAAACATGTTCATGTGGAAAGAGGTCATGCTATGGGATACCTTTCTCTCATGCTATGTGGTATGTTGATTTGCATACCGTGTTCACTTCCTAACTATACAAAATATGATGTTCAATTTCATGTTCACCAGATATGTTGGGCGAATCATGTAGGTGATCAACTGACTTATTGTGTGCCAGAGATGATCATTCAGATGTTGAGAGATACATTCTATGAAGTTTAATCTCCTTGGGTAAAAGAGTTTCCGAATGTGATTTTGATTACGTTCAATTACCATATCAATATCCCTGTAGTACAAGTGTGTTTTCGTGTGATCTTGATTACGTTTGATTAGGTCATAGGTGTTTACTAGAAGTTTGATTACGCACTATGGAGCAGTCAAATGAATGTGCAATGTTCGTCTTGCCCCTGCCATACATTTTCATTTTAACATTTTCTATCTATTCGAGCGACCAATCAAACAAAGTAAACATTCGAAGAAGTTCAAAAAATAATTTGAACTGAAACACAATAGCTTTCATCTTAAATCGGATAGACCACAATGTCCAAAAGACACGAAAACACTCGAAAAATAGTATCAAAAAGTCTACATGACACAAAGTTTATAGTTTAACTCGAAAATAGAACCACAATCGACAAGTACACATCACCATAAATTTCATACATTCTAGCCGATCCCGCATCTCTATATTTATTGAACATGGAAGCGGCCATTTAATCCCTCTTATTGGTTCAATCTGGAGATGGGTCTAAGATCAAAATGCAATCCATGTATGGATCATCTTCTGGACCACTCCAAGATCAGTGTCTGGCTCATAACTGAGATCATTTGGCTGATTGTCCTTCAAGAAATTTTGGAGAATAACACAAAGCATAGATGACATTGATCTGGCACTCAATGTGGTAGTAAATAGGCGATCATAATACTTCCCAGTGATGCTTTAAAATGCTAAACGTACGCTCAATTATATTGCATGCTTTAGAATGCTTTTTTTAAAGAAATGTTCAGTTTTATTTCATCAATAGCAAAGATACATTTTTTGATCCATGCCTGCCGTACATTTGACATTTTTCTTTTCAAGTCCGTGGCAGGGTGAATCGAAATGAAATAAGCTACTATCTATCATCCTATACATCTCTTCTATTGCTCACTATTACATTCAAAAGCGGGTAATAGACAATATCTTTTATAGTTCACAGTTCAAGATTCGATAAAATACAAAGACTTACCTCATACGGTGAAGATAACTTGTTCACTTTACTTTACTTGAGCTTTGTCAATCCCTCTCTTCATCTTGTGTTGTGTCCATCTTGTTTTCCTTTTCTCGGCCGGGGATGCAGGTTTTGAAGACACCGACATCCCCGTGCATGTTGAGACCCATCCAGATTCAAACGTGTGATTCTGCTGAGTTTTTGTATGATGGTTTTTCCAGCCCCACAGTAGATCTCCCTCGGTGTTTTAAGCATTGAAAATCAATGCAGTTCATGGATTAGACAAATATAAGAGGCTGAGTGTCCCGTTATGCAGTATATATCTATGATTTTTGCATTCTGAAAGTACCTATGCTGGAGATGAAAACTATAAATAGCAATCATCTCCGTGTAGTCATAGACGGCAACGTGACTCCTTTTGGGAATCTGGCTCGCAACCGAGATAGCTCATTAAAAATTTTTTGATCAGCAGCCTCCTTTTGTTATGTTTGCTGAAACCTGCATATGAATCTGCAAATTCACAGAAACACAAGGTGCAGATTCCTGCACAGTTGGTTAATTCGATGAGGGGAGAGATGTTCTCCCTGTTTGCTCCAGCTGATATTCTGTTCTGACCATTGATGGAAGTAAATATTCAGCATAGAAATTGTGATCTCCATTTTCATGCCCCTATTTCGCCATTGATCTGACCATTTTTGTAGATTTTGAACTGTCAGAAACAAACGTGAAACTGTGTTCTGGATTTTCTTGCAACAGGGTTTGGAGTTTTGAATATGAATAAAAGGATCTCCATGTACATCCCTGTCCATCAGTCCTCTTCAGAAAATTAAGTGCTTGGTTGATATCGACTTGAATATTCCTTAGGCCACTATTTATACGCATACAAACCCCAGCATATATTGCTTTAATCCGAGCATCCTCTTCATCATTTGTCATGTAGGTATATCCAGTAATAAATTCATCTTTCAGACCCCTGATAATACCTCCAATCCCTATTTTACCATCTCCAGAAAACCGGTAGCAGGAGGTTTGTAACCTGCACAGTAATGGAGGCTCTGAAGACTGTGGTATACTCAAATTCTGAAGACCCATATGGATTTGCTGATGTTTGGGAGTGGGAAGGTTCAGCGCAGAAAGCAGAGTTTGATCCCCCAGTTTTAGGTTATCTTTCAGTACCATTCTTCCCAACATGTCTCTCAATAGACTCAAAGTCACAAAAATAACTTGATCCTTTTTTATCCACTGATCTTCATACAATGCTTTGCATCAGGCAACCCAGATTGACCAACAGATACTTGTTGGGAGTAATAGAGTTATCATATTATAAATTTTGGAACCTTTCCTTTTTTCCCAGCTCCCCAGTCTCAGTTGAAGAAAATTTGATAAGATTGTGGTGTCACAGATTCTTTCAAAGTAGCTCCAGATCTGCTGGGCTAGTCAACCAGTTTAAAAAAGGTACTCTGCTGATTCCTCTTGCGGGCTCTGATCACAACAGTAACATTTTGATGACAGTTGAACTCCAATTCTTTGGAGTCTCTCTCATCCATGGGCAATGCATCCAGAAGTAATTTCCACATCAGAATACTCATTTTCAAAGGTACAATGGATGCCAGATGCTCTGAAATCTCTTCTATTTTGGAGCTCTATGTCTTATCTGTTCCGAAGCTGCTCTAAAGCTAAATCCTCCGTCCTTGGCTGGTTCCCAAAGACACTTGTCCTCCCTCAAAAAATTAACTACTCTGTGTATATCATCCTCCACCACTGCTGGAAGATCCAGACCACTAATTTTCCACTGGTGATTACTCCTGAAGTCAGCCAAATTACTTTCTTTAGAAGTGTGGGGTACATGTATTCCAATGGGACCTGTTGCAGTCCATTTATCCCACCAAAAGTCTATTTTGGATCCATCGCCAACCATCCAGAATGTATGAATAAGCATGCTACTTCTGATATCCAGCAGACGTTTCTAGACATGGGAATTGTAACTTTTAACTGGGATTACACATGGACTGGAAGAAGGAAAGTATTTCTGTTTCATGAAACTGGCCAGCAGGGAGTTTTCCAGTCTGATCTGCCACCATAATTTCATTGTGGCTGCCATACACACATCTTGCAATCTACAAATTCCTAGTCCTCCTTCTGTTGTTGGTAGGCAGATTCTCTTCCAAGAAACCCAGTGTTTTTCGTTGCTCTTCATTAGCCCCCAGAAAAAACGAGCAAAGCTTTGCTCAATTTTTTTTATGACCGTTTTGCTGGGTTGCAAAGACATGGACTGATATATTGGAAGACTAGACAACACATGTCGAATGAGAATTAGCCTCCCTACTGGAGATAAAGATTTCAGAGTCCAAGTGTCCAGTTTCTGTTTCACTTTGAGTTGAAAAGAATCGAATAAATTTGTTACATTTCTCCCTATATACAAAGGGACTCCCAAGTACACATGAAGTAAAGTAGGTGTGAGAGTCCTGTCCAGGATGAAATGTCATGTATCTGCTCTGACTTGACTGCTTTATCCACAAAGAAACTACTTTTTTGTCTGTTAATTTTCTGCCGTGACTCCTGCTCATACTGATTGACCAGATCAAAAGCCAACCTCAAAACAGGTTTCGTTCCTTTTGTGAAGACCATGAGGTCATCTGCAAAAGCCATGTGTGATATAGGAATGCATCCCCGTGGAAGTTTGTATGCACACTTTGCATTGCGTTGCACTAGGTCTCAATGCTTCAGAGGATAAAATGAACAAAGCAGGGGACAGTGGATCACCTTGCCTCACCCTTCTTGAAGACTTAAAATAGCCAAAGCTTTGTCCCTTTTATAATATGGAGAACCAGTTGTTAGATAGAGTTCTCCACACCATATCAATGAAAGGTTCTGCAAATCCAAAGGCTCTCAAGGTCTTTGTCAAAAATAGCCAGGATACTCTATCAAATGCCTTCTCCATATCCAGTTTCATTGACACATTTATACCACCCTGTTTCTTATCAAGAGATAGGAGAATCTCTTGTGTCAATATGGTATTGTCAGTGATCAATCTTTCTTTTACAAACCCACTCTGCTGAGGGGAGATTAAAAATGGTAAAATATCAGAAATCCTGGTTGCCATGATCTTGGTGAAAATTTTTCCAAGGAAGTTACACAGACTTATAGGACGCAGTTCAGAAATGCTACTTGGATTTGAAACTTTGGGAACCAAGCAGAGCAATGTAGATGTAATCATTTTGGGGAGTTCCTGGCCAGCAAAGAAAGTTCTTACTGTTTCTGTTAAGTCTTCAACGATAATATCCCAACAGTGCTGAAAGAAAGCCCCAGAGAACTCATCTGGGCCAGGTGCACTCTCTTTATTAAATTGAAACACGACAGACTTGATTTCTGGTTTTTTTGGCCAAGCAGTCAATTTTTCGTTCCTCTCTGCTGTGACTAGCTTTGGAATCGAATCAATCAGTCCAGTATTTGTAGTGTCCTTTTCAGCAGTGAGCTGTTAGGTGAAATGCTTCAATATTAGCTCCGGGATCTCTGACTCGGAATATTTGTTCCCATCCGCATTCAGCATTGTCAGACTAGCATTTTTTATCCTTCTCATTTTCACTGTCTTATGAAAGAATACTGTATTCCTGTCACCCTCATTGAGCCATTTAACACGAACCTTTTCTTTACAATATATCTCTTCTGCCAGCAAATGTTTCTGTATATTGCTTTAGCTCGAGATAGGTTCATCCTGATCATCTCTAATTTGATCATATTGAAGCTCAAGAGTCCACACCTTGAGTTCTTTTCTCAAAAGTTTTAACTTTTCTGCAAATATTTTGATGGGGTTTGAGGTCTGGAGTTTGACGTCCCATACTGCTGCCACTTTTGTCAGGAAATCAGAGTGGTGAGTCCAGAATGCATGAAACTGGAATCTAGAGGGTACTTTTTACTTGCAGAAATCAATTCCAGTAACAGTGGCGCATGACCAGAGATCCCACGATGTAGATACTGAACCTGATCTGAGTCTGCTTTCACAATCCAATTTTCAGATAATAGAACCCTGTCTAGTCTTTTTAAAACACAGTGAGCCCCATCTCTGTTGTTACTCCAGGTAAAAGGAAATTCCATATAACCAACGTCAGAAAGATTACAATCTTGTATGGCTTCAAGGAAGTCAGATGATGAAGCTATCTTTATTGGATTACCCCCTTTCTTTTCCTCTGGTGAGATCACTACATTGAAGTCCCCCAATAAGAACTGGCACAGTTAGTTGATGACATACAGTTTGCATATCTGTCCAGAGTGCGGTTCTTTCCTTTCTAATGCACTTGGCATACACTCCCCCAATGTAATATGGAGCTGATGAATTAGCATTCACAACTTCCAAACCAGTATTTGCGATGCATCAAATATTACTGAGCAGTTCAGGGAGTGAGCCCACATCATCCATATTGTATTAGCTACATTTGCAATCCCTTCATGAAGCTTTAGTTTCTTGACCAAGAAAGGTAATCAGCTTATAGATATTTTTGGTTCGAGAAGAACAATAAAATCCAACTGGTGTGATTTTACAAGATTCACCAGCCTTCTTTGGGAGTGTTTGTTACCAACTCCTCTAATATTCCAGATTAAATCCTTGATCATTTGTAGAGAGATTGGACCCGGGAGCGCAGATGGTACCTTGCTGCTTTGGATGGAGAGATTTTTTTTCTGATCGTACTTTTCTTGGGTCTCCTGTTTAGACTCTGCAGCACCTCCTCCCCCATGAATATCTCCTGTTTGGGTTTTAACTGATTAATGTCATCCTCCTCTGAGAAGATCTCAGTGTCCTCAAATGATTCTCCTCCACTCCAAAACTTCTTATGTTTCAAATTGCGGACCTCTTCAATGTCAGATGCAAGTAGGGATTCTGGCTCACTGCCAGTGCAATTTTTGTTTTGTATTTTCCCAAACTTTGCAATATCTTTAAATTTCCAAGTAGGAGCAGAGTGATTCCTTACTCTCCAAATCTGATTCCTTACTGTCAGAAGTAGCAGTCTGTTTTTTTTCATCAATAATCACTGAGTCCTCATTCTCAGACAATGATTCCAAAACAGAGAACCGAGATGGGGATGTTAGGCAACATAGATTAGAGGGTTTAGATGGGGTGCTTTTAATGTCAATAGTAACAACAACAGAATCAGATATAACATCATTTTCATAAACCATGCTAGATCCGGAAACAGGAAGGGCAGATTGTTCAACAGAGGAATTGGAATTAATAGTTATCTGACCCCTAGGACTAGTAATAGCAACAATTTTTGCATCATTATAAAATATAAACCACCATAGCAAATTCATCAGCATGTGCAATCATAGTATCAGAGAATTTTCCATTCATGCCTTTATCATAAACCACTAAATCACCATTAGCCTCAGGCTCACCAGTATGATCAGCAACAGTAATATCAGGAATAAATAGACCAGGTTCTACAGGGTTAGTGATCATACCCGGCTGCTCCATGCCTGAGTCTTTAGAACTCAAACATTCACTTTCTGTTGGGATTTGGAGGGCCTGAATTATCTGTTGAGTGTGGTACTCCAGTTCTACAGGATCCATAATATTTTGATTACCAGTTGGAGGCACCAGATCTACATTGGCACTCTGACTTGTGCCAGCCACATCCCCTGCATTCACTGGACGATATTGAAGTTTCTGCTTGCCTTTTCCTCTGCCACCATTGTGCAGTTCAACAGTAGCACGTGTTGTCCTGGTCGGTGCTGCCTCCTCTTTCTTGTTAGACTGAATTGGTGGGGGATTTAACACCTTGCATTTTGCAACGGAGTGGCCCTTCCTCATACAGTGACCACAATAATCAGCGATGTAATCATAGTTTATTGGTTGCCAGAAAGTTATTGATCCCATTTCAACCCACACTCGTTTTGGTGGTGTCTTGAGGAGATCCAGTTCCACACATAAACGAGCTTCACTTGGCCGAGTAAGTTTCAAAGTTGCCTGACCTAGCATAATCAGAGCCCCAATTGACCGTGCAATGTCAAAAAAAGATTCTCGTTCATACAGTGGCAAAGGGAGCTTAGGAAGTGATATCCAGACCGGCACAATTGAAGGTTCCACATCGCTGTTGAAATATGGTACCCAACAGAACACCCGCATTGGAAAGCCTCCAATATTCCAAATCTCCTTAAGCAATACCCGATTACGATCATCCATACAACCAAATCGCAGTAAAATATGTTTGTAATCCATAACTCCAATGGAGAACTCGGATTTTAGATCCAATCCAATACTAATTTTGCGCAGTTCCTGAATAGGAGGTCTACCTCGAGAGAATTCACCGATTAAGGATGTTGCGAATGGAGCATTGAGATGCTCAACCTCCTCTTTGGAAAAGGTTACCGCCGGTTCTCCATCCTTATGCCAGATATCGCACTTATTTGGCCTTGCTTCCAAATCTGCGAAAGATTTAGAAACTACCGCCGCGTAGGTCATTTTGGATATTTCCAGACCTTCGCCAGAGAATATGGCTTCCGAAAAGGTCTCTACCACGGCCTCCTGGGCCATTAATCTGAAGAGGACCAGTCAGAACCGGAGTTTCCGTGGAAGTCCGGCCTCTCCGGCCAGTGATGTTGATGAACAAAAAATTGGGAAGTTTTCAATCGCACACACTCTACGTGTTTTGCCAGAGGGACTTTAGAATGCTTCAAATTGAAGTATCCTTCGACATTTTGTGGAGCTCAATTATCGATTGCCTATTCAAAGAGTAGCAAGTACAGCGATATGGGACGAAGATACCTTCACGGTTCATATATCCATTATCTCTACTATAGTGTGTACCTTTGATCACAACACACAATTAGTTTAAGCAATGAAATGTATGGATATAAACAATTATGTGTATACCTTGCGGTGCACGCAGTCCATTTGGGTGTCATAACACATCATTCAACACACGTGAATCAGCAACAGAACCTTCCCAACCTGTAAGGATGTAGATGAATCGACCTTCTCGATCGCAGACTCCTAAAACATTGACCACAATCTGTCCTTTCCTATCCAAAATCGAGGTTGCATTTTATTTGTAACATGAACGGGGACATAAGTCTCGTCTAGCACCACCAAACACCCCTACAAGAGTTACACATAAGCATCAGTAAACCCAAAAAATAAACTTGTATACCTAAACAACCAGTAAACTATCACTTACCTGAAATATTCCCCACCTCTCATTAGTAGAACCATCTGGTACATGAAAGTGTTTTACAAACAGTTTCAGATTCACAATAGCACCTACGACCTCGTGAAATACTTTAAGTATCGTACGACTTGATCTCTGAAAATCATACCCAACAGTTCTACATTTATGATTATGACCTAGAATTTTAAGGAAGATAGCTACTTGCTCCTCTACACTAATATATTTATCATCACTAATCATTTTGTCCCACACGTAGCACAGTGCAGTGATGATAGAAATCAACCTTAGTCATCCTAAGATTGTTGAAATAGTCCATGTTGTTTCAACAACCAAGGAGTTCATATTCAACTTGGGTAGTAGCTGACTTAAGCTATATCTAATTCCATCAGGTCAGAAAACTCTTTTTGATTGACATGTTTCATCATCGAGATCATCTAGATCATCAAGTGTTTCTAATATCATGAAAACATTCAAAATATTGATGAGCTCCTGCTGTTTGTTTGACATCTGAACATGAGGAAACACGACATTGAAATCATAAACATGAATATTTTGAATCATAAACACCATTGAATCATTGAATAGATTTTTATCGTAAACATGAACATATTAAAACCCACCAAACAAATTCAACATCTGAACAATTCAAATTCAGGATTATGCTTACGCATGATGAAATCTAAACATGAGGAAACAAATTCAAAAAAGTAACGATGAACTCAGAATTTATAAATCGGAACCCAAGAACACATGATCCATATAACATTAACCTATAATTCATAACAAATTTGCCTTAGTTTCTCCAGAAAGAAAATCGACAAATGGAGAAACAAACAACAAAAACTAGGGTTCGTCAAGGTTTCAGTAGAAACATACAGTAAACGATGTTATTGAATAAATGACATATCTCGCGACCTATTGTTCGTCCAGGAATTTTTGAATTTGTCGAATGGTGTTTTGTGATTTGAGAATTTTTTGGAGTGACCTTGATATATATATTGAGGGCATGATGTCATTGGTTTGAATGTCATAGTTATTTTAGACTTTTACCTCTTGACATAAATTGGTAACTCACCAAATCACACATGTTCAAGTGATTGCGTTAATGACCGTAATCCCAGTCCGGCCGGAATCCGTGTGATTATGATAGTTTGACCGATGGAAATGCTCGTAATCAAACTTGTTGTAACTACAATACCGTGTTTGATTACGATCATTAAAATTGTGATATCAAACAATATCTAATACAACATACGAGGCTAATATGATTATGCGTTATGCGACCAGTTCACTGCAACAAGTTCAATGAACATAAAATAGTTCATACTAAATATATAAATTGAGAAATTTTCTTATGCATGACCAAAGCCTGCTAGACAATTACTTATTATGTTTGACAAATGATATGGGCCGTCGATTTAAAATTCGATGGACCAGATCAAATCACTCTTAAATGGTAGCGCATGAACCCAAGAAAAGGCGGATAACAGAAAATTGATCCTTTCTCTTGTCTCGACTGTTGGCATATTTTGTTAACATGTGTGGGCCTAAGCATTTAGACCATTAGGTGTATATATATATTTAGTCACACACGGTCACACGATGAACAATGTGGTTGGTCCTATTGATCGGATCGTAAACAAGTCTTTAGTGGACATGTAAAATATCAGAATTGTTTCCCGTATAAAAGATTAGATTTTGTTCTTTATGTCGATGGGCCATATTGAATAAAATCTGTTGGGCCTAAAGTTCAAGCCCAACATAAAGATAAATGGGAAGCCCACTTGACTTTTTCTCGGCTCGTTTCTTTCTCTATATATATAGATCCATCAAAGAAAGAAAGAGATTGAATTCATAAGAGTTTCTCGTAAGCTCTGAAGGAAGGTTCTGAGGATCTATATCAAGTGGATGATCTTTCAATCCGAAGATCTCCACAGTAATGGATTCAAGTATGTTTTCCGCTGCGTAGTTTCGTCTCAATACATTCCCAGAACTATAATCATTCTAACAATATGTTCGTTCAATTTTGCGTGCTGACTTCATATTTCGATATTTTGGTGACTAACGTACGACTCAAAACTTAAATAGAAGATGGTTGATTACAAAATGAAATCAAATCGGAGAGGTTTCTACTTCACGGTTAACAAGGCTAAGATGCCATGCATAACAATCTGGAATGCACTTCAAATCTCAATAAGTGGGCCTGAACGGGTAAAACGAGTTAAATGGGTAAAACATGTTAAACGGTTATTTTAATTTTTTTAATAAACAGGCGGATTAACTCATTTTTGCCTGTTTAAAAATGGTCTGGTCCGGTCCAGGCTAAAAAAACGGGCGGGCTAAAGCCCGCCCGATTATAAAACGGTCTGGTCCAGGCAGACACAGACCGTTTATGAAAATGGGCGTGCGGGCTTTAGCTCGCCCGCCTGGATGCTTCTCTCCAGTTACGATGGGGACTGTAGCCCAATCATAAACCTGTACCCATACTTCTTTTTCCTGTGGACATTCGAAGAACAAATGAGTGGCAGTCTCCACTGATTCTACACACCAGATGCAGCGCTTGTGAGATTCAAAGAAGGTCACCCCTCATTTATTCGGGTTATCCATATTTGGCAATCTTTCCTGTAACAGCTTCCAGATGAATAGCTAAATTCGCCTTGCCACAATTTTTCACCAAGCTTTCTTGAAGTCTCCACTGATTTGTAACATCAATAATCCTCGTAATTAAGGTATCTTGGCCTTCTCAAGGTCGTTTTTTAAAACATCCCGGCCTTTGAAAGTATGAGAATCGGTAATATCAAATGGTCCCCCTATCTTCTCTGTTGTCATTTCCACCGGATTAGCCATTGAAAATCACCGCTGTCGTCGTCTCCAATTCAGCCCATTGTTGTCGCCGCCGCAGCCCATCATAGCCGCATTCTAGAGCTTCAATTTTGTTGAGTGATTCAAAAGGTAACCGATTAGGGTTCCAAATTTTGCAATTAGGGTTCCAAATTTGGGTAACCGATTATGAAATTAGTATTTCAATTAAGGGTAACCGATTATGAATTTGTTATGAATTATTACGAATTGTAATGAATTATTAGAATTATTATGAATTATTAGAATTTGTTAGGAATTATAATTGAATTGTTTTGAATTATTATTATTTATTATTAATTGATATGAATTATTACGAATTGTTATTGAATTGATATGAATTATTATAAATTGTTAAAAATTGTTACTAAATTGATATGAATTGTTATGAATTATTATGAATTTATATGAATTGTATTTGAATTGTTATGAATATTTCTATTGAATTGTTATGAACTATTCTTGAAAATAGCATGAGTTCCCAACAGAGCCAGAGACCTGATTTGTATAATTCGATTTTCAGATAATGTGTTATGAGATTTGAGCACATATCACAGTTCAAAAGTCTTGGAGGGAAAAGTCCAGATAGATCACGCAATGAAGACAAACCATCTAGGTATTTGGGTGCGTGGAGTAAAGTTGCATATGTGTGTGCAACAGTACATATTTAATGCTGGGATGTTGGAAGCTTATCCCAACGTAGATATAAAGGAGGATCACCATTTTATTAATGTGCTGATTGAGAGGTGACATCTGACTACTCATACGTTTTGGTTACCTTTGAAGAGTGTTTGATCACTCTCCAGGATGTTTTGATGCTCTGGGTGATTCCTATTGATGATACCCCCTTACTTCTGATTATGTGGGTGATGCACGCTGGACGCCGTACGAGTCTAAAGAGTATTTGAGTCGTTGCTTAACATGGACTTGAATGTGCAGACCTTCTTTCAGTACAGAGTCAGAGAATCCTATCTTGGGGGTACATGGATACTCAGGAGACCACCTGATGAGACGGATATACGTCACATTAATGTGCAAGTATACACAGTCGTATAAGTAATACCTTACGGGAAGTAAGGTTCATCTCCCACAAGGAGTAGTCCTAAACATACTCAATCTATAACTCGACTAAATATAAACCGAAAGAAAACAACAAAGGGGGGGTCTGTTCTAACTACTCTAAGCTAAGATGAACATAAACTAATGATAATCAAGCCTAGCGTTGTCACCCAACTAGTCTCAAAGATCAGATCACTAAGGGATTCACAAATGCAGAGAAGTTACCCAAGGTTTGGTCTCATGCTTCATCACTAGTCCTAAATTTGCTAACTACGTAATCCGAAGAAAACAAAGTTCAAAGCATCATGAATCCACAAATCCCAAGCCCTAGGTCGAGCTATTTAGCTCAAGCCTAAGATAAGAGCTATCATTGTAGAACATAGACATACATTAAGAAAAAGTAAACTAGAACATTAATCCGAAGAAAACAAGGTTCAAAGCATCATGAATCCACAAATCCCAAGCCCTAGGTCGAGCTATTTAGCTCATGCCTAAGACAAGAGCTATTAGCTCATGCCTAAGACAAGAGCTATTATTTAGTGTGGGGACTCAACAATTCAGAAGGGTTATCCATGTTCGAGTTCTATTGAGAAGATATTATTTGTGAGTATGGATATCACATTCCGATAGTAAGAGCCCTATTATGCAGATGTGACATCTCTCTCTAGTGAGTTGTTGGATACGAGCAGTCTGAGGTGAGAGATAGAGAGTAGTGATAGTGGAAGTAGCGTTATATATGGTGATAGTGGAGGTAGAATTGTGAGTGGTGATGGT
>JAOYMZ010013109.1:0-20426 GCA_025802335.1 Pinguicula primuliflora
ACCATATGTTATGGCAAGCAGTGGTGTGGTATGTTTGGAAAGAACGAAACTGTGTCCGGTTCGATAGTGAAGGGATGAAGGATGTTCTTGAGATCATCAAAGTACAATCTTGGAACTGGATGAAAGCATATGAGGTTCCTTCGCATATTTACTCCATCACGGATTGGCTGAGATCCCTGGACGCATTGTTTAGATGTTGACTGATTTGGTAGAATCAGATATCTTCTTTGTTATAGTTCATATTCGTTAGTTTTCGTTTTTTAGATGATAGATATTTGTACAAACTTTCTTGTTTGTTTTGAAATGAAGTCATTCACTTACCAAAAAAAATGATATATATATTCATGGATTTTAGTATGCACAAAGATTATGTGCACAATGGTGCACAAAATTGCAATTCGGCTACGAACACCAAAATTGGTCATACCGTTGAAAAAGCTTATGCACAAGAGATAAAAAACTAAATGCTTTGGTGTGGTACCGGAGACTTCATAGCTGAAATTTTTTAAAATCCTTTACACTTGGGCAAGTAGTTCTTGATAGAGTTTTATAAATTCCCGTAGATGAAGTCGCCGGAACCGCACCAAAGCATAGGGGTTTTAATCTCTTGTGCATAAACTTTCCAACTGTATTACCAATTTTGGTGATATTAGTCGGAATTATAATTTTGTGCATCATTGTGCACACAAGTATTGTGCATACTAAAATTCCTATCATTATGCTAATATAACTACAGCCATGTTCTGTGCATGGTTCTTAAAATTATAATTTGATTATAAGAACTTTTTTTAAATGAGTTTTTACGCAGTCAACCATCACTTCTTATATTTAGAACCTAAACCTTCTAACAAATAAGCACATCCTGACATGTTTTTTTCCTTCTAAAATTTTGAATGATAGTCTTGAAGCTATATGGAATTCATTAACAATATATAAGACAAAATTACCTTATTTTCAGTCTTAATTAATTAAATGAAGGTTATTTTTTGATAATCAATTATGATTTTTATAAAATATAATCAAAATTAAATTTTAAATAATTATTTTTAAGAATAAGTATAAGAAAAAGTAGAAAGAAAAATAAAAGAAGTAGAAGAAATTGTAAATTTTTTTTTATAATTAAGATATATATTCATTAATTTTTATTCACAGTATTATGGGTAATTTGCATGATTGTCGCTCATCTGCCATGTTATTGTTTTAAGTCCCCCAACTAACCAGCTAAGGCTGGTCGCAATGGAGCAGGAACTTTCCACCAAGATTCTCCCTCAACCGGTTGCCCTTACCTCCTTGTCCATGGAATCCTCCATTTTTCATGTGGAAAATGGAGGAAGGAAGGTGGGTGGAAGACAAGGAGTCCAATTTTGTACACCAGCTCTTAAGAGTGGTGTACAAAACCACTCATACTATTGGCTTAAAAAATAGAAGGGGCCCACCACTAACTCATTCTCTCTCCTCTTCTTAACCAAAGTCATGATTCCATTCTATGCCCGTGTTTCTCTTCTTATTAGTGCTTCCTCTTCACAGATCCGTGAGTTCTTTTGGGCTCTAATGCTTGATGCCAAAAATTTGTCCTTCCTAATCTTCCTCTGTCCAAAACTTCCTCCCGTCCAAAACCCTTCTTCCCAACAAATCAAAGTTTTCCTCCGTCCACAAATTTTCTTGCAATTGTCGTCACTACCTTAAAATCCGACGCCCCTCAGGAAATTTTCAGTAAATTCTTAACATTGTGGCGGAGAATCGTGTAATTTTCCGACAGGGATTCGACGGTGTCGTCCTCGTCGACGGTGGAGGGATGTTGTGGTTTTGATTTTTGAACAGAAATCTGGTATTGAGTTTGTTGTTTGTTGTTGTACTTGACGAACTGTGATGAACATAACCTCAAAAGAAAATTACTACTTCACCAAATCACCTTGCAACGAAGATAACCCCTTCTAAATTCTTATTAGTGCTCATGAGATTTCACTGAAATGCCTCAAAGCAGGGGGAAGGGAAGATTGCCGTCTGAATGGTTTCACTGGAATTAAAAAGATGCCGTGTGAATGGAACTTGACTTTGGTTAAGAAGGATCCCTTCTATTTTTTAAGTCAATAGTATCAGTGGTTTTGTACACCACTCTTAACCACTGGTGTACAAAATGGGACTCGGAAGACAAGCCTTCCGCCCACTTTCCTCCACCATAAATTTTATATTAATATTTTTACATTACTATGTAATTAGTATATTTTTAAATATATATTTTAAATTTTAAAACACATAAATTAATATTAATATATAAAATACTATATATTTTAGATTTTGGACACATGTGTTTTAGATAATATAGAGAAACTATAGATTTTTTAAATTTCATTTAGATATTGTATAGATAATGTATAAATTTTTTAGATTTCATATAGATAATGTGTAGATAATATATGAAGTATTTTTCATTTTATCAAGTATTTATTATTTAATTAATATTTAATAAAAATGTATGATAAAATAAATTATAAAATAACAATAATAAAATTGTAGGGCTGGAAATTTCCTTCTATGCTTGTGGAATATGGAGGATCGATAGGAGAGAGAAAATATGGAGTATAGATAGGAGAGAGAAAAGTGGATTGATGTGATAGGGATAGGTAAAAAGGGAGGAAACTTCCTCCATAGTTGCGGACAACCTAATATCCCAGCGCGCACAAACTGACCACATAATGTACCTGTACTCTACAGGATTTCCCGGTCCATCCGGACATCATGCCGAATCCTCCAACTTTTTCATTGAAGTTGCTCTGCCGGTGCAACCTAGTCCTGCACTGCATCTAGGATGATTTTAAGAGCTGGTCAAATATGTGAAGTTCTACGACCTACTTTGGTGCAGGAACTATTACCTGCTTCGTGTTTCTGTCTCAGATAAGTTCCATTCTGTTCTAGATGACAAACCTGTTATAAGATGTACTATCCAAGAGATAAAACAAGTGGATATTAGATGCTGAATTTTTTCAAAGATGAACTAACAGGATTAACCAACCAACACGCTTCTGCAATATACCCGTGTTCGAGAAAACGCTAGGCGGATCTTGGGTAGTTAGGGCCCGTTTAACGCCTAAACGGCTTTTAAGCAGCCTAAGCGTTAATTTGAGTAAGACGGAGGTCAACATAATAATGCTTAGGCGACGAGCAATATACACACAGAAATATAACTAACTTCACTTGAGCCACTCCCAGAAGACTTGTTTTCATGGGGTCAGTCAGTTGACCGAGCAGTTACTTCCCTGCACTAACGGAAGGGGAAGTATATAGTGAGGTAACCCACTGTATACTGTGCAGTGCTCTTGTAGTCAAGGGCGGAAGTAGGATTTTATCCGGGGGGCTAAAATTAAATTGAAGGGGACTGAAATTTAATTTTCTGGACTTGATCGACCTATGTTAGGGCTTGGCCCAAAAAGGACCCGGGGCTGAAGCCCGGGCCCGCCCTAACATAGATCCGCCAGTGCTTGTAGTATTTCAGGATTGGCATGTCCGTGGGCAAAAGTGTTAAACACTGGATCAACTGTCGCACTAATCCCATCGTGCCACTTTCACACTGTACGCCTCGCTCACCAGCACTAACATGGGCAACAAACTAAAATAGTGAACAAACTCAGAAAATCATCCAAATGAGACATGTTGGGGCATAAAACATGCAGCATTTAGCATTGCAATGATCGTTTGATTCAAATGGAACTCTCTTGCTACAAGTGCACGCACTTCTCTTTTGGGCAGAACCCAATAACTATGAGAACGATATAACTCAGTAAATGCCACTTTCTCAAATTTTGTAACTCAACCAGGCTTCTTATCATTCAAGAAGGTGGAAATGATTCTCAACCAGTTTTACTTTACCAGGTCTATGAAGATGCAGTAAAATTGGATCGTTAGATAAATGCTCCAAACTTTACTCAATATCAATAGTATTTGTGCAAGCAGGAGATAACTGATCTGAAGGTATTTGAGTAGCTGAGGAAATTTCAGGGGAAAGTATAGCACGAGGTTTCCCTTGTAATGTTCTCATTAGCTGTGGATTTGGTTGTGGCCGGAGCTTCGAACTGAACAGACTAGAATCTCCGTCTAGAGATTTTGTCGACGATGTTCGTTGATGTTTATTCGGAAATACGGATACCCCACGTTGGGAGAGAGGTTTCCTGAATTTTGCCTGCTTTTCATGAACATCTGCCTTCTCAGTCTTTGGTCTCACAGATGATGCAACAGGAACAAGCTTCCCGTCTACTTGATTTGTAAAAACAAATGAAACCTACATTGTGCAATCAAATTCAGCCTCATCACTATGCCAAAATAAAAGGAAGTAGTTTCAGCAATACTAAACATACTTACTCTTTTTTTACTTAATTATATATGTAAGTTAAAACGACGTCGTTTTTTGACTTGTGTGCAGTCAAAACGACGTCGTTTAACTTAAGTATACACATTAAAATAAGGTGCAGGATCCGGTGACAGGATTTTAGACATGATTTTCAATTCCGGCCACTAAGATTGCCCGTTGACGGAATTGGGCACATCGTTAGAAAGCTTATACATAGAATTGGATATGTTCAAGTTTTGGTGATATTCCGACGACTTTATCACCGTTTAACGGAGGATTCACATTTCCCCTTGGGTTAAGTAGTCCTAAATAGGGTTTTAGAAAATTCCGGCGACCCAAAATAAACATGGGGCTTATGATCTCCTATGCATAAGCTTTCTAACGATGTGCTCAATTCCGTCAACAGACAATCTTAGTGACCGGAATTGAAAATACATGTATAAAATCATGTGACCGGAACTTGGTCCTTAAAATAAATATACATTTTTTGAGTAATGCTACATGTGCCCTCATTTTTTTACCATTTTCATAAACCCCATGACGTGGCAAACATCACAACCACACACACAACCACAATCATTTTTTAATGTGTGTTTGTGATGATTGCCACATCATGGGATTTATGAAAAGGGTCAAAAATGAGGATAGAAGTAGCATTATTCACATTTTTTTATATTTGTACACTTAAGTTAAAACGACGTCGTTATGACTTAGTACAAGTCAAAACAATTTCATTTTGATATGTATACTTAATTAAGTACACAAGGATTAAGTAAGTCTCGCATTATTCTTTCACCATAGTTAAGGTCACCTTTTTCATATGATTGATTCAGTTTTAAATACACGAACTATATAGCTTTATGGAACGGAATGGAAGCAGCGAAAACATGTAAGAAGTTTTATTCGATAAGCAAAACACCTTCTGATGATGAAAAGTACACTAGAAATCATTTCGCATGAATTCCTCACCTCATCTCCTGCTGAAGCCTGAAATATGCTATCAGGTACAGATGATGGAAAATGATGATGCCCCCAGTTAGCTAGATCCTCCTCCTTTGGAGTCCCGACCTGAAGATCTTTATGTGAGAAAAAGAAACTATCCGCAACAAAGAATCATGATTCGTAATCGCTAACCTGTTTTTCGTGATCTTTTAAATTGTTGAAGCATCCAGCAAGGGCTGCAAATCCCCCAATATCCTCTTCACCAGGTTTACTGACGTGAGTATAACTGGAATCAAAGTTGCTATCTACTTTCATCCCATTCGGTTTACAACGGCTGCATTGCATCTTCTCATGGATATCTGAACTGCATCCATATGAAAGCCCATGAAAGAGCATCTCACTAATACATAACGTGGTACCGATCACTAAAGTACAGAATTTCGTTCCGCCTTTATTTGAGTACAGAAAACAGTACCACCGAAGAAAGGAAGAATAAAAGGATGATACCAAAGTTACCAAATTTTGATTTCTATTTGAAGTTAAAACCATTTTATACCCCATCAATTTATTTCCACTGTCTGATAGTCTGACAGTGAACTCCAAAAACTTTTGGGATTCCCTGAATAAGCTATGCTATGTTACAAAGGATAAGAGTTAGTCGAAGCCGTGTGTTGTGGGAGAAAGAAACAAAAGGTAGATAACTCTTACAGATTTCGTATAATTAGGAGATGACTGAATATAAAACTTGTACCTCACAAACTCATGAAAGGTGAACAAGTCACGAAGATCTTCAGTTGAAAGGAGATTCCCCTGTTAGAAGAATTCGGATCATGCACCACATGCGTAAGAACAAGTGTATATAGATTTACCAAAGAAAACAAAGAGGATCGTACATTTTCTATATCTACATGTTCTTGCTGAATAACTTGCTGAAGTCCTTCTTTTGAAATCTGACGCTGGTATACCTATAAATAACACTCCATATTTGCTAAGAGAGATATAGACCTTATGCATAAAAGCTTTGAAATTCCCAACCTTTTCTTCAATGGTTCCAGTACTCAGAAATCTATAAATATAGACTCTCTTCTTCTGTCCATCCCTCCAGACCCTTGCTGCAGCCTGTAAAGCTCAGACAAGTAGAGCATACAACGCTATTCCAACGCGATAAAAATTTACATGACATGCTGCTCAAGATCTAGTACCTAGTTTTTCTATAAGAAAGAATAGCAATATCACCTGTTTATCATTGGCAGGATTCCAATCAGGATCGAAGAGAACTAATCGGTTTCCACCAATTAAATTTAGGCCACAACCTCCAGCTTTGCTACTTAGTAGAAACGCAAACTCATCCTGAAATATAGTCGTATAGATGAATGAAGCAACTCTAGCGCTGCAAGAGCAGTCCACTGAAAAAAGTCATATACCTTTGATGGATCGTTGAAGCAATTAACCAGCTTTTGCCTTTTGCTTATCGATGTAGTTCCATCAAGTCTTAGAAAAGGGTATCTTCTCTCACGGCATAATTGAGCAAATAGGTCTAATGTCTGAAGAGGGGAAAAGGGTTGGGATAGTGAACTTTAAGGAGATCAGTGATGGAGCAATTCTTACAAGAGGCATTCTTGCCATAAGGAAAGCAGGGCAATTATGGTTCCTACCTAGCATAAACAGCTGAGACAAATCACTCGAAGCACTTTAATGCTTACAGATTAAATACTAAAGATATTCTGTTATGATGAACACATAAAGCACATAGTGCTAATTGAAAGTCAGGCAACAGGCACTTTTCGAAAATCAGAGGTTCAGCGTCAATGAAGCAGCTCTAGTTTGCTTATTTGGCAAAACAATTATAATAAAACGAAAGGCCATTATAAGTGCTCAATTTTTATTGCACTGCACTAAATGTTAGTAATTCATGAATCGCTTAATATGATGATAGCCCCAGCAGGACCATTCAAAATTCTAAAGCAGAAAATTTGGAACCTGCGTGTAGTTTGAAACTAGAACTATCCTATCATCTGTTCGCTGGCGGAGTTGAGCAAGTAACCGGGCCAAGACATGCATTTTTCCAGAGAGTTCTACCCATACTCCATCTCCACCAGTCCAAGATCCTGATCTAAATTGCATTTGGGACATTTAGCTACAATCAAGAACTCTTCTCTCAGCAAAATGAAAATATAAACATAATACTCACCTTCCAGAGAACATTTCTTTTGGGAAGAATCGCAAGCACCCCTCAAACCCTGATATGCCAGGGCTTCCACTTTTTATTGTATCATATATAAGCTTCAAGTAAGGTTAACTGAAATTAGTATTTTAATATTGCAACTGAATCGTAGAGACACCAATGTAAACACAACCAGCATATGCACAAAGCTCACACCTCAATAGAAACTTCAACTAGTCATATAACGGTGCATATTACACAGAATAATGAATAACGGTCATATAACTTTTTTTTAACCTGAAGGACTTGAACCAAAGATCTTTGTCAGTGTCTTTTTTAAGTACTTGGGAAGTAAATCATCATGTTACGGGTAACTTGTATAGTTAGATTTCTTTTTTGGCAATACAGATGTTGAGAGCTCATTTACAGCTTAGTTAAAAAATGCAGGCTATATCTTGTTATGTTAATTTTGTCAATTAAGTATCAATAGCATAAAGTTCTTTGGCAACTAATTTCGATGGTATCACCGTATGTAAATGCATTTCATATCCTCTTAACCATGGAACAGAATGGCACTAAAATTAACAAACTCCAAGAATAAGATTGTAATGGCAAATCATTTCTCGACCTATTGAAATAAAAACTAGACAAGATAAGTTCATAAGTAGTCATACCTTCGGGTGGTTGCACAGCTTCTTAAGAGCAGTAATATATGCTAAGATCTTTGAATGTTTAGCTTCTTCTGCAATTGCCCGTTTAACCTATACTTCGAAGTTGCAAAGTTAAAGTCCATCGACTACAAATTCCATCTAAAAGAAGGGGTTTACGGAGATTGCACTTTTAACCAAAAGAAGAAGAGGTTACATTTTTTGAATGTATAAAATAGTTGTACAGATCAAGTTGGAGAGGAGTCAGTTTGCAACATACAACTTCGATCATCTGTAGAAAATGAGCAAATACTTGACAATAGCCTTAGCGGCACACCTTACGAGAGATGGTGGACAATAAAAGTGAAATAAAGGGCACGCAACATATAACCAGAATTGGATAGTAAATGTTGAAGTTTGAAAGGCAAAGACAAAAGTTAAGATTTCAAGGATAAATTACTCACCCTGGTTCAGCGTAATGTAAATTGTGCTAGATGAGGTTTAGAGATACAGAAGATACAAACTGGAGTACCTTTGGTGGTAAATGGTTGGATAGCAGTGCATTTGTCCTCCGCAATATAAACTGAAACAGAAACATTAAGTTGTGTACAAGTTTAGAGGAAGTTATTATCATACAGTTCACAGTAACAACACATGAATTCTAACATTTCTAAGGGATGTTTGACGCAAAATCCGGAAAATCAAGAAAACGGATTGAATAAGAAGACTCTATAAAATAATGTAAATGTAATTACCTGGTTTACTTTTCGACTTAGTTCCACTGAGCGCTCTGTACCAAGCTTCTTTTGTTCTTCAGTAGCTGTGGGCTCCCGGCCACAAACAATTGGCACCTTAATGGATAGGAAAAAATCAGGATGAAAAATTGATGCAGATAATAAATGCTGATGATGACAACTTGAATTAATGAAGGGTGATTGCATATGCATGATTGATGATAAAGTCCACCGTTAAGTTCATAACATGGGGCTGATTTCATTTGGTTGGTAATTATTGAGAAAAAAGTGTATTAGATTCTTTTATTTGCATAATTTTCAAAAACTAGAAACTTAACCACCTCATAGTAACGCCTGAAAAAGGAAGCATCTCCCAGAACTCCAGGATTTGTGAAATTAACCATGGCATAAAATTCCTCAAGATCGTTCTGATTTTCAATAATAGAGAGAACCAGTCATATAACAGGTAAAGACTGCTAGAATTTTGAAGCTTGCTTTATAGTTAGTCTTACCTGCATTGGAGTCCCTGACAAAAGAATGCGTCGCTTGCAGGATAGAGAAGCTAAAGCCTGGTTCACAATTTACGGAACTTAACAGACATAAGCAAATATCACGACCACATCAAATTTAAAAACTTAATCATGTATCTCACTCGATTTGTTAATGTTTGATCGTTCTTCAGTCTGTGAGCCTCATCACAAATAAGTAGGTCACAAGATCCACTTCGGTCAAATTTTGCCGCATGCATCCGAAATGTCTCATATGAAACAATCAATACCTGTCAGAATGTCAACTGAGCTCCATGAAAATGGTTTCAAGTAATCAAAAGTTCGACAAAATCACCTGTACGGAGCTGCGAGAACTTGTGAAACTATCAATGCCGCTGAGAGCGTCCTCTCGGGTACTTTCACAAAGAGCGACAAGTTTCACCCTTTCCCCAGTCCATTTCTTAATTTCAGCTTCCCAGTTGCTCACAAGACTAGTAGGAGTCACAATTATGGCTTTTCGAACCATAGGTTCTTTGTTGAATCCCTGACGAAGAAGAGAGAAGAGTAGTGTGATAGACTGCAAAGTTTTCCCCAACCTGAATAAGCCCGAAAACCATTTGGTTATCAAACAATTGTGACACAAAATCGAAAAACAAATTTCAGATAATACTCATTTAAATAAAACGGTAGCTAAAGCAACCATGCTTGTTTGTCCTAATCACTTCACATAGCATAAAGACATTCTCTGTAGGTCAAGGAATTTACCCCATATCATCAGCCAAAATGCACCCGTTGATGTTTGCATCACTAAGGATACCAGAAACACAATCAAACATGAACTGCACCCCTTCTCTGCAAGAAAGATCATGTAATAAAAGAGTAAAGATCAGCATGGTATTCTTTCAATTGTAATAACTGGAGATGTTCCCTGAAATTAAAGAACAATTTCCAAGAGACATGATAAATAGCAGGAAAAGTACATTGACAAATTAGCCATTGAAAACCATTGTCGACGGCAATAAAGCCATACTATATTCAGTTCTTATGAAACATGAACAAATTCAAACGCATGAAAGACTCTAAAAAGACGGTCATGCGGCATACACCGTTTATCAGGGAATGCATGTAATACTTGAAGATCTCACTCCAATTTTGAGCACCACACCAATATTTTTTTTCATAGGCCAAATTTTTGGAGGATTGCTTCTCCAAGTATCAATGCCTAGAATCAATGACCGCCATACCAATCGTATCTAGAGTCTTAGACGGAAGGCAAAAAATCCATCAAAATCTTGAAAGGTTTTTCAATTTACCTTTGATGGGGACGGAGATATTTCACAAGTAATGGATCAACGATTATAGCCTTGAAAACGCTATCAATCTCTGTAGATTCTTCCTGCTGCCACAACACCAGAGGTTCTACCCCCGGAGGCAAGGGTATGCTCTCCTCTACATAATCAGTCTCAATGTTGGTGGGACAATTAACCCTGTTTGTAATGTTGAATAATGCAGGCTTTGAAGAACCCCAGGGGACAAATCTCTTACGAGCGCAAAGTCGTTTTGCGAGCTGCTCGTTGTTCTCAGAGTAACCACTGGAAGATGGAGGCTTAAATGGCATCCTTAAGGTGGCTTCTGCATCTATCACTGAATATACTCGAGGAAACAGAGACTGCCTTCTGACTTCCAAGTTTCCTCTGATTTAGAAACGTTACATACAACTTAGCTAAACAGATAAAGCTACCCTAGAACAGTCTTCCAAATCCAAGATACCAAATTAATATCACTTTTTTGGGATAAGAATCTAGCAATTTAGTTATGAAAGAAAGCAATTCAAGATATAAGCTACTCGGTATCAAGATTTGAATCAATAATAGACGGGCTAAAGCATTCCATCAGCATTATAGGCCGTTTATGAAACTCTGCCCCAGCCGCGATAAATTGAAATTTAAATGTAGCAAGAAAACTGACCTTACAAGAGCATCTACGTTTTCTGACTTCCTTTCGAGAATCCGGCGCGGAGCTGGACGCACAGCAGGTTCCGAAGCAGGCATTTCGTCGTCCTCGTCGCTGCCGCCCGCAGAACCGTCAGTCTCCTCCATGGGTCCTGAAGAGAGATCGCAATTGGATTCGGATCCTTCAGAATCGCTTGATTGTGAGAGGAAATCGTCTTCGCCTACCATCCTACTCTAGTTCCATGGCTGCGGCTGCTTTTGTCCGTTTAAATTCCCAAATGTTTGGCGGCAAATTTCCCTGTTCCCAATTACAATATATACAGTGATAGAACATGGAAGAAGTGTTATTTCTCGAAAATGATGTAGTACCCGATTTTCAGCACCCAACGCACCCATTCCCATTTGACATTTTCCATCAATTTAGATTTAGGTTTATCATATTTACACATTGGGTTTATCTTATGTTCATATTTAGCTCTTAAATTTATAGTATTTAAATAGAATTTTAAAATTTTCGGCAGCGAAGTCGTCGTAATATTAATTTAGAAAAATATTAATTTAGTCATTGGATTTATAGGGTTTATAACATTTAAATTTGTGGGAAATCGTCTATATTTTAGCCAAACGGAGAAGGGGTGCACTGGGATACCGCCAAGGGGGTGCGCTGGGCACGTTATTTCTGGTCGGTTGGGTAATGATAAAGTTATTGTTATTTCTAGTAGTGTAATGATAAACTTATTGGACTATATTTTCGATATCGTCACTATCAAAATAAAAAATAAGGTTAATTATGAAATCTACTGACTATCAAAATAATGTCGGAATCGTTCATGGATTTCGATTTCGGCGGTTTCGATGTCAACCAGACTAAAATTCCATTAAATAAGTATTTTAAGAGCAACAAACATATCTTAAAATATATGTTACGAGGGCCAAAATGATAGTTTAGGATATGTTCTTAAACATATTTGATGTGATAATTACAAAATTGGTTTTACTTTTTTATTTCAGTAGCTAAAAGACCATGATATCGAAAAATTTATCTAAAAAATTAATCACTTATCATTTTTGTTCCACAGAGGAACTGCAACACAATTAACAATTATAAAAAAGTTAGATTTACTTAATTTTATTTGAAATATATTTTTTTTTTCAATTTTAACAAACTTTTTATACCATTTATTTAATCTCTGATAAGAATTAACAATGAAATGTGTCGGGGCAAGGGCAGACCCAACCCCTCTCGGGCCCGGGCGATAGTCCAATGTCAAATTTAGCGAGCCTAAGAATTTTTAAGACCAGTTCAGGATCGATTTTGATATTTCTAAAACTCAGTCTAACGTAAATATTATTTTTATGTCCATCCTTGTGTTGGGGTGAATCATGGCCTTAGTCTCGCCCCGGCCCGATGAATCCGAGTCGAATCTTTGGGCCGGGCTTGATAACCTGATCCTGATGTAACGCCGTCGTATCTTCTGCATAATCTCCGATAGGGTTTTTCTTACCGGTCGAGGAAGAAGAGGGGTTTAGCTTCCATAGCTACCAAAGATGGCGTCCAGTCTATCCTTCGTTGTGAGAGCTCGATTTTCTTTCGCATCTTCTCTGTACAAAGTACGCCCTTCCATAGCCTTCATTTCGGTGCACAAATCCGTCACTCGATCTCCGGTTATCAGAGCTCTCTCAACCTCCCCGATCCCCGAGGACTATCGGGCACCAAATCAGCATCAATCGAATCAGAGGCCTGGAAATCAGTGGAATTACAATAATTTCGGAAACTCTGCGAATCATGGGCATACTGATACGATGCCGAACCACGGCGGTGGTGGAGCCTATGCTAACAGCGGGTTGAATTCGGGAGGTGATCCCATGCAGAGAGGAACAAACCCTGGCCAGAATTTTTCCAATCAGGGGTTTCAGCAGAACCGGAATTTTCCTCCTGCTCGTGGAAATGTTGGTAACTGGAGTAATGGTCAGCATCAAGGGTATGGGAATAATCAATCTCCGATTTTGGACAGGAATTATCCTCCCCAAGGAGGTTATCAGAACCAGACTTATCCGCCCAACGGCAATCAGGGCCCGGGTTATGGTCAGCGGAGCCCGAACCAGGGGGGATCATGTGGTGTCCCGGTTGCGAACAATCAAGTTCAGAATCGTGGTCCTGAAGTGAATCATCAGGCGGTAAGCGTCATTGAGCAACCTAACATCGTCGACCTACTGGGTTTGTGCAAAGAGGGTAAGGTTAAGGAAGTGATTGAACACATGACCAAGGGCGTGCTAGCAAATTCAGAGTGTTTTGATTTGCTTTTCCAATTGTGTGGCAATTCAAAGAAATTTGAGGATGCCAAGAAAGTTCACGACTATTTTTTGAGGTCTACGTTTAGGGGTGATCTGCAATTGAATAATAAGGTTCTTGATATGTACTCCAAGTGTGCTGGCATGGTAGATGCACGCAGAGTTTTTGATCATATGCCTGAGAGGAATATGGATTCCTGGCACTTAATGATTTATGGGTATGCAGAAAATGCAATGGGTGATGATGGGTTGGCATTATTTGAACAGATGAGGACGTCGGGTTTAGTTCCAAATGAAAAAACTTTTCTCGCTGTTTTAGAAGCCTGTGCTAGTGCTGATGCTATCGAGGAGGGGTTTATACATTTTGAGGCGATGAAGACTGAGTACGGTATTCTCCCTAGTATTGAACATTACTTGGGATTGTTGGGTGTTCTCGGGAAGACAGGGCATCTTGCCGAGCTCCTGTCGTACATCGAGACTCTTCCGTTTGAGCCCACAGCTGTCATATGGGAAGCTGTAATGAACTTTGCTCGTATTCATGGCGATATTGACCTGGAAGATCGTGCTGAAGAGTTGATGACAAGTCTTGATCCTTCTAAGGCTGTGACAAATAAGATCCCCACTCCTCCTCCGAAGAAGCAGACCGCAATTAATATGCTTGTCGGGCGGAACAGGATTCCGGAGTTTCGTAATCCTACGCTATACAAAGACGAAGAGAAGATCAGAGCTGCAAGGAAAGACGAAGTTTATGTGCCTGACACCAGGTATGTTCTTCATGACATTGATCAGGAGGCAAAGGAGCAAGCTCTGCTATACCACAGCGAGCGTCTGGCAATTGCTTATGGCCTGATTAGTACTCCAGCAAGGACTACTCTGCGGATCATCAAGAACTTGCGTATCTGCGGAGATTGTCATAATGCCATCAAGATAATGTCAAGAATTGTTGGCAGGGAGTTAATTGTCAGAGACAACAAGAGATTTCATCACTTCAAGGAAGGAAAATGCACTTGCAATGACTACTGGTAAACTCCAACCGATCATTACTGACGCTTCATGGCTTCATGATTATGCTTATTAGAATGACGGACCTATGTTGATGAACAAGATTGTTGTAATTATAATTGGCCTTTACATGTTAGCCATGAACCTCAGCTCTCAGTGCAATTTTAGCTTGTTCATTTCTGGGATGGGATGTTACTGCCAAAAGGATGTTCTTCTGTAATCAGCTTTAACTTGTTTTTGTGATAGATTTATTTTGCCTTTTCAGATTTTCATGGTCTGATATTTCTTTGCCACTCCATAATAATCGGAACTGTTTTACTCACACCTCTCTGTGCTGAATTACTGGTACAACCACAAATCTAGAGTTCAAATGCAAATATTCATTGAAAGTGTATCCATCCATCACATATTTATCATAGTTCGAGTCATCATAGTGATGAATTCATCAGAATCAATCACGACATCCCCATACTGCTTTCACCATTCTCCTGTAATCTTGTACTGTGCATCTTTCTCCTAGCATCCATCCTCAGCAGCTCATAAATTTCTACAGTTTTTCTTCCGTCACTATCTCTGTCGAATGCCTGAAAAGCACGATAAAGATCCGCAGTTCTCACTCTGCCTCCAGAAACTCGTTGAAATCAATGAATCCATCACCATCCATGTCTGCAACCTCAAATATCTTCTCTACCTCTTTTGTCAAAACACTGCCTTTGGCCATTACCCTGAGTATAACCTTGTACTCATTGAGAAGAGAGACTTTGCCATTTCTGTCGCATTTGTTAAAAACTTGCTTCAGTTCATCTACATTCGGCATTTACATAGGCAAGATGCCGGACCTGTCTCTAGAGAACAATCTTGATGATTTCTTCAAGAATTTCCTCTTCAGTCAGGGTGGTTGCCTAAGACAACATGTGCTTCATTGAGCAGCTAAATCCTAGCTAGAAATGTTTTCATTGATCTCATCGGTTGTACTTTTATTTTATGTATATATTTTGAAATCACAAAATCAACGTCAGCGCCTGTAGCTCAGTGGATAGAGCGTCTGTTTCCTAAGCAGAAAGTCGTAGGTTCGACCCCTACCTGGCGCGATTTTCTTTTGCATTGTTTACCCTTTAATTATAACATTATTTTTGCTCCCTCTCATATCATAAAACTCCAAGCCCGAAACATTGTTCAAGATATCTTCCACCACGTCAATCCATAAGTGATCTTCCAGCATTTTGATCCATAATTTTCTACGCAGACCGAATCACACTACTACATTTACGAGGAATATTAAAACAAAACAACTACGCAGACAGAATTCATGCCAAGCCTAAACCAATGGACTCTCGAGGCTCAGTAGTAGTTAAAACATATCTTTTTTCATCGCTTTCCCAGACATACTGAAGGAGGTGACTTTGAGAGGGGTTGCCACAACCAAAGGAGCCTCAGGAGAATCTTTGGGAGCAAAGTTATCATGCATGAACCGGCTCTCAATGATGGATTCGTCCTTCAATACGATTTTGTAGCAGTAGCAGCTCTTGAGTCCGTGTTGATTCTGGTAGCAATGGTGGGCACTGTTCTTCACCTGGTGAAAGTTCCAGATAACGCTGAATTTCCCAACTGTTGCCACAAGATGTTTCTCTTGTTTCCCACTTTCAGTAACCTGACGAGACAAGGCAAATGTAACAAGTGTTTGTTCAAATGCTGGCATAGAATGGTTGTTCTAAAAGCATTAGAAAACGGAAATCTAACAGTTGAGAAGAAAATTACCCAAGAGAAATGGCCAGCATGGAATTTATTGCCAGATCCGGCAAGATGCGCATCCAGGGGGGTTAATTTCAGCAATCTTGGGGCAGGTATCTTGTTCCCCATCCGACCGGAGAAACCAGTCTTGGTTTTACCATCTTTATCTGTGAATAGAGTGCATATTAAGATCAAGTAAGTATCTGTAGTACCCAGTACCCACTTGCCATCATAAGTAACATCAACAGATGTTATTGGGGAACCAAGACCAGGGAATGCAGTTTTCGCCTGCCTCATAGAAGTCCTCGAGTACAGCCTTATTTTTCCATCAATTGATCCAACAACGATTGAACCATCCCCTGAGGTTGCAAAGGATTGGAAATTTGTCCCTCTTGAAAACTGATGTCCCTGTGTCCAATGTAACACAGGTGAACTGGAATCTGCCATCTTCTGAACCATTCCCTTCCTATCGCGCATATCCCATTGGCACAATCTATTGTCATCCAAACCCAAGAAAGTTGACTCTGAAGGGTCCAACTGCGAACCCTTTGAATCGCTTGTGATATCTCGCATTGTAATATCAGTACCATCCTTCTCAAACTTCCACTCAGTTACGATCTTCCCAGTCTCGATATCCAACTGGTGAAGCCCAGCAGAATGAGGTTTTCCTTCCTTCAGGGGACTCATGAGCATCATATTTGTCTCTCCCCTCATCAAGAGAGGCTTCTTTGGCGTTCTAGAGTTTGCCGAACTGGAACCCAATTTGCCATCTACGAACTTCACATAGACTCCTTTCCCATGAATTCCATGACTGAAATTCTTCACTACCTGAACTCCAGAATCACTGACCAAAAAGCTGTTATCCAATGCACCCAAAGCCAAGCTCTGAATTCCCCCACCTGTTGCTGGCTCCTCAAACTCCTCTAACAAATCTTGGCTGTCCTTCTCCGGAAACTGCACCTGCTTCTTCTGTGGAGTACTCCATAAACCCTCATCTGCATCTTCCCAGAGAGAATCATCCGACTCTTCGGGCTTTACCCAACCAATAAACTCCTTTCCATATATTTTCAATTTATTTCCCTCTGTAGGACTCATCCCATATACATTCTCAAACAAGCAGTCCTGAAATTTGGTCACAAAGCTCCTGTAATCTTCGTCTGAAAAGAACTTCAGAGCCCAAACTGCATTATCCACAAAATCAACCCTCCTCTGATCTCCAAAGAACTTCATCTGCAATTCCGTGGAAACTCTCACCTTGATTTTCTTTCCCACCACCAATACCCAGAATCCTCCACTAAGACCCACCTCCTCTTCATCCTCCTCTTCATCCTCCTCTTCATCCTCAATTCTCAACTTCTTAACAAATGTATACGAACACAGCTTCTCCGACACAACCCATTTTGCCTTCGGCGTATTCCCCCCAGTATGAAGATAAAGCTTAGCGGCATTTTTGGTGTTAATCCTACTAGGTTTCTTCTGAGGTGAAGACGAAGAAACACTCGGATATTTCAGCTTTAAAGACTGGAACCTCGAATCAACTTCATCCAAGGTATTGTCACTCACCTTTGCGGTCGTATGGTCGTCGGCATCGGCATAATTCTCCGATTCCAGATCCTCCTTCACCTCGTCTTCACTCGAGTACTCAGAATCGGAAAGTTTCAAACCCTCGCGACTATGTGAACCGCCCATCGATCAAGAACAAGAAGAATTTCGGAATCTGCACAAATTTCGCACCGAAATAAGAAACTCGGAGTCCCCAATTATTTCTGCAGCACTGACTTTGAGGAAATTGTAGGGTGTAATTTAGGGCTTGAAATCGGGCTTGGTGAAGAGGGCCTGATAAGAGATCCTATTTGACCCAAATGGGCCACAAGTTTTGTAAATATGTTTGCAGTGCGTGGGAATTTTTTCCATAGTTTTTTTTTTTTGTCTTTTTCACCATATAAACTGTGTTTAAATTGTTTGATTACTACTTTGATTCATCTATAAAAAAAAAGTCAGAAAAAATTTAAAAGGCCAAAATTAGGTGGGAATAATTTTTGAAGGGCTTTTCTCGGTGGTAATTTTGAAATTAATTCGAAGTTCAAATGTAATATAATTATCTCTGCCCATAAAGTGATAATCCAAAAAATGTCATTGTCATTTTCAAACTTCATGCACGGAAGAACAGAACCCTAGTTTCCAGTCATTCTCTCCGAACCGACGCAGCCGAACAGAATTCTACAGGCATCTCGTGGTATGAGATCTCTTCTTTTTTTTCTTCAATTTTTTGTGGTATGAGATTTGCAAACATTTTTTTCAAATTTTCATGGTATGAGTTTTTTGTATTGAAATATTTTTCTTCGTTTCATTCATTACTGTGAGGTTATTTTTGCCTTTTCATTTTTACAAGTTAAAAGAAGTTGCTTTCAAAAAAATATTTGCAAATACTACACTTTTGACTTTTTCAATAACAAAGTATTTTTTCCAAACACATAACAAACTTCTCTATAAAGCTCATTTTTTTAACTTTCTCGATTCAAAAATCCTTCTGCAAAAGCATAAGCTCTTGCAAGCACAGCCTAAGTGTGATCTGACGCGAACACGAGGGCATCGTACTTAGTAACCAAAGAAATTGCAGATGTTTTGGAGGCGAAAAAATGTTACATTCCCGACAAAATTAAGGTAACAAATTTCGTCATTCTAACTTTTTGAGCATTTTACGGTCGCCGAAATAAAAAAAGTAAGACTAGTTATAGAATAATCACGTCAAAATACCTGTTAAAGGTTCCAGAACTGGTCCCAAACTTTTATTTTGGTTCTCAAACACACTATTTAAAATTATGGTTAAGTTTGTTGGTCTTAATATGCTTATTTAATAGAGATTTAATTTTTTTTTATGAAGCCGCCAAAATCGAAATTCATGATTGGTGATTCAGTTATGATACCGTTTCGATGTGAGAATTCTAGAATAGGTCTTATCTTTTAATTTCGACAGCCAGAAAGTGCTCAAAAAGTCAGAATACCAAAATTTGATACCCTAGTTTTTAGTACATGTTGCATTACTCTTTTGAGACCGTGAAATCTTTGGCTAATTTTGTAAAATATCACGTGATGCTGGTGTCTAATACTGTCGCGTTTTACGATGTTCGTGACATAAGCATCACACTATTTGAATGTGGTGGCACCACCGTTTGTGCTTAACCTTCGATTTTCCGAATTTAATCACAAACAGTTGCGCCACCATCATTTGTTTAGATGAGATGGTGTTACCAACATCTCGACAAATGGGACGTTGGTGGCACCAACATCCAAGTGAATAAAATGCTTGTGCCACCAGTGTCAAGATTCAATGTAGCGTCTGAACCTCTTATATTTCCCCCTACACAACTTCTCACGAAACACATCAAAAATCATATTAAACCTCTAAATTCAGATTTTATTGTATACTCTGTTCGAGAAGTGGGCCGCCCAGCATGTCTAGGCGCTGCCTAAGCGCTGGACGGTCGTCCTCCGCCCTGCCCGATTGCCGCCTAAGTACCCGATCAGGAGCGACTAAGCAGGCACCTAGGCCGCTTAGGCGCTAAGTGGACCCTGATCGCTCAGGGACCGCCTTTCGCTTTCTCGAATACTGATTGTATATTTTGAAGTTGAAGAACTAGTGTATCATACTTTCAAGTAAGAAGTTACTACGATTTTTTATAATTTTTTTTTAAATTTTATTTATTAATTCATTAGTATTTTTAATATATTTATGCCACGATGAGTCACTATATAGGATATTCTGATTTATCTAATAGTAATGATTTTAGAAAATGAAAAATACAATATTCATTTCCTGATTTGAAGATGACCTCACAATCTATGGGTATCGGTAGTAGTTCTATCACTTATTATCACGATTTCACACAAACAATGAAACAAATCGTTTCTCGAGTTGGAGGATCGGCCTACGATGCAAGATGCTTGGTCTAAAAATGGAGAGCCGACGATTAAATTCTCTGAAGAGGAAGTTGAGAGGCATAGCGCTCCATTCAGTGGCGGATTCAGGAATTTCGGGAGGGGGGTCACGATTTTTTTTCGTTTATATATATTTAGTAATAACTAAAAATATTTCAATAATATATAATACTATATGAAAAATAAAAAT
>JAOYMZ010013119.1:0-20423 GCA_025802335.1 Pinguicula primuliflora
ACCCCCACCCACCCAAAAAATAATGCTGAGAGAGGTGTCAAGGCTTAACGTCCACATTGCATCCAAAACAAACCCCCTTCTCTCTTGGATCTCATGTGCACATGTACGTGTGGACTAACTTAAATAGGAAACGTGGGCTATTTTCATTAAAACCTTGAACCCAATGTGATAGATTGTAGCACCACATTCGTATTTAAGTTGGTTCTTCTTTACTTCTCTAATCCGTGTGAGACAATTTCCAACACTTCCTCTCAAGTCCAATTAGGTAAACCATGTTGTGACTTAAACTATCACACGGATTATTCTCAAGTGGCCCAAATCCCTCAATTGAGTCAAATCCCTCAATTGGACTCCTCTTTGGACCCAATCCTCTTAGAACTTCTCTCATACCCCTCTTGGAATTTTCCCCGGCTACGGACTTCCCCGAAAAATAATATCGGGCCAGACTTTCTCCGGAAATAATCTTGGGCCTCAGACCGCCCGCTCCGATACCATGATTAAAAGAGAGAAACGAGACTTGGGGATATTTTTTGTATATTGAATCAATCTTTTTACAATACTCAATGTATATATTTATAGGCACTCTAACTAGGTTAAAAGGTATCCCGGGAGATATGGGAAAGATTTATAATTTATGGATAATAACAAATATTTTCTTAATTTGCTCTAACTAATATCCCCTCAAGTTGACTATTGGGATGTTCAATATTCAACTTGAATAACACGTCATGATACGCTCGTCGAGGATGTATGCAAGGTGATCCTCTGATCTCACATAAGGGAGAGTGGTAATCTTGTTGTCCAGTTTCTCCTTAATGAAGTGACTATCAACCTCCACGTGTTTGGTCCTGTCATGCTGCACAGGGTTCTTAGAAATATGGATTGCAGCTCGATTGTCACATTTGAGGAAGCATGGTTCGCCAGGTGGAAAGTCTAACTCAGTCAGCAGCTTTTTCAGCCATAAAATTTCAGTCACTCATATTGCAATCCCTCTAAATTCAGCTTCTGCACTAGAAAGGGCCACCACCTTTTGTTTCTTGCCTTTCCAGGTTACCAAGTTACCTCCAACAAAGGTAAAGTATCCACATGTTGCCCTTCTGTCTGTATGGTTCTCAGCCCAATCTGCATCAGTGTATGCCTCTAGTCTGAGATGATCATAATGCGAAACAGAACACTTGTATCAGGGGTACCCTTAAGATACCGTACGATCCTCAAAACTGCATCCTAGTGGCCCTTCTGTGGTCTGTGCATGAATTGACTCACAACTCCAACAGCATAAGCAATATCTGGTCTGTGTGTGCCAAGTAGATCAACTTCTCAACTAGGTGCTGATAACAACCTTGATCAATATCTTCACCATCACTAGATATCTTGAGGACAAGGTTTGAGACCATTAGAGTATCATCAGGCTTGCACTCCAACATCTCAATCTCTGTCAGCAAGTCTAGAATATATTTCCTTTGAGATGTATAAATATCCAAAGGAGATCGCATCACCTCAATGCTCAAGAAGTAATTAAGTTTCCTCAGATCCTTCAACTCAAACTCCGTAAATAAATTTGTCCTTAAGACCTCCATCTCTGTTGTGTCTTTTCCAGTGATAATTATGTCATCCATATATATAATGAGGTACGTCATACCCTCATCCATCCGTTTGATGAACAGAGTATGATCAGAGTTACTCTGCTCGTAACCATACTTCTTCATTGCTACAGTGAACCTTTCAAACCACGTTCTCGAAAACTACTTAAAGTCATGTAACGCCTTCTTCAGCCTGTACACCTCTCTTGGTCTAAACCTTTGAGAAAAAATAAGAGGTCCATTCATGTACACGTCTTCCTCTAGGTTGTCGTGCAGGAAAACATTCTTGTCATCATACTGAAATAAGAGTCATTCTTTGTTTGCTGTAATAGAGAATAGGACACAGATTGTCTCAATTTTGGCAACAGGAGAAAATGTCTCCGAATAATCCACGCCATATGTCTAAGTGTAGTCCTTGTCTACTAGTCTTGTCTTGAATCTCTCAACAGTGTCATCGGCTCGCCTTTTGATAATGTAAACCCCACAGTCTTCTTTCCATCAGGAAGTCTACATATCTCTCAAGTTTGATTATGCTCCAAAGCAGTCATCGCAGTCTCCATATCCTTCCTCCACTCAGGTGATAACATAGCCTCCTCAATACTCCTAGGAAAATTTTCTCTATACAAGGTTGTGGTAAATATATTGGCAGAGATAGACTCTCTCCCCCTAAATAGATTTGCCAATGAATATCACTGTGAGCCTGAAATATGATCCGGAGAATATCTCTGGGCCAGGATGCCGCGAGTACTCCTGGGAGGTAATATACGATCTAGACGTACCACCTTAAGAACAGGCTCCATGGAGAATCAGAAACACATAGAGAAGATACACTCAGAGAAAAATCAGTAACATCTACAGGCACAATATGTGCAGAAACACAAGTACGTACCTCAATATCTGATGAGAGAAGATCAGTAGGCACAGGCATGAATGAGATGGGTGAACGTAGATCAAGTACTGATAGACAGATAGTGGTGTGATCCAATCAAGAGGGTCATATACTGATTGCTCCCCCTGTCCACTTGATTGGATAGCCTCATAGTAAAATTCAGATTCCACAAAGTGACAATGAAGTGCGGTGAACACTTGTTTGGAGACAGGATCATAACATCGATATCCTTTCTGATTCATCCCATAATCCACAAAGACACACTTGAGAGCACAAGCATCCAGTTTAGTACGATGAGCTCTAGGGATATGCACAAACACTGAACATCCAAACACCCGGAGTGGTTAGTGAGATAAGAGGGCACTTTGTGGTGTGATGATAGAGCTTGAAGAAAAGTTTTTAAGTTTCAATACCTTTGCAGGGAGACGATTTACCAAATACACAACTATGGAAATAGCTTCAGACCAGAAATGAGAGAGAATCCTAGAATCAAGCATAATAATACGAGTAATTTCTAATAAAATTCTATTTTCTTGTTCTGCAATGTCATTTTATTTAGGGGTGTAAGGACATGTGATTTTGTGAACTACCCCTTTTTCGGAGCAAAATGTACTCATAGAATGGTTAACAAATTCCCCAATTATCAGAACGATGAACTTTAAGGGTTATCCCAAACTGAGTATGAATAAATCGATAAAACTGCAGGAATTTTGAAAGCATATCTGATTTATTTTTAAAAAATAAATGCATCAAATCCTAGTATAATCATCCACAAAAAGCAAAAATACTTTAAATCTCCCCCTACAACAACAGGTGCAGGATCTCATACATCAGCATAAATCAAATCAAAAGAAGTATCAAAATGAGACAAATACGTGGGAAAGATGCCCTATGAGTTTTAGATCGTGCACATGCATCACACGAAATCGGAAAATAAGAAAGTTTAGGAAATAGTGTCTGCAGATACCCATCAGAGGGATGACCCAACCATTTGTGTAACAACCATCCCTTATCACCTTTCGTCCCTCTCACATTTAGCACATCACCAAGAACAACTACCTCATCAACATAATATAGCTCGACCCGCTCAGTGCCACGCTCAATGATCTCTCCCGTCCGGATATCCTACAATACACAGAAAGAAGGATATATCACCACTTTGTAATTTAACTCTTTGGTAACATAACTGATCGAGAGCAGCTTGTGAGATAATGTAAGCACAAGTAAACAATTTGATAAATTCAAAGGAGTAATTTTAATCGATCTAGCTTCCGTCACGGGCAGCAACTCTCCATTAGCCATTTGAATCATATGTTTCTAGGGCCTCTTATTAGTCACCAAATCTGTAGCATCATAAGTCACTGTATCTGTAGCACCACAATCAAATATTCAATCGCTCTTTTTTACCCCATTCTTCAAGCATGAATTAATACGAACCAGTGATTCTTTGAAATCTCCAAAGCACCCAGAAGAAAAGAATTTTGCTCCATTACTAATGGAGGGGCTGGATGGTAATTTTATACTACTTGCCCTAATATCCCCACGTGAAGACACTCTTATCATTCAATTTGACTTTTCCTACATTTTGTGAAGACAAGTCTTCACATGAACAAACATTCACGCATACAGATTCAAGTCTTCTCTTTCGTCTCCAACCATCGGATTTGTGTGCAGGGATGGTGACCTGGGTGTTTGGTCGCCGCCTCGTGACACCCTGATCTGCGCAATTCTTCCCCTCGGCCCCTATTTCATCTTCTTCCTTGTGTGATTTCATCTCCTCGCCGGGGGCTCAAGATTGTTGCCACAGCTGAGACAGTGTCGGGTGGTTGCACTTACGTCGCAGGTGGCCGGGTCCCTCACACTGCTCGTAAATTTTATGCCGGGATGATGAATTCAGCTAGATATCTGCCATTTCTGACCGGAAATCGCAGAGTGATGTCGAACGGTAGTTCTGTTGGTAATCTGTTTGGTTTGGGTGGGTTGGGTGTGACCCGATCTGAATTCGAGTTCGGCACTTTAGCCCATCACGGAACCCAATTTGTTCTCCAATTATATTACGGGCTGCTTCGGGCCACTGGTTTGTCCAGTATTCTGTCGGCGTGTGGGTTCCCGACATGTTGGCTTCTCTGCTAATATTTTGCCAAGTATTGTCTCGATATTTCTCTTGAATATCTCACACAGCTGCTTGCTGAATGTCTTTGCAATTTCGGCAAGTACTGCCCAGTCCACCATTGTTGGCAACACCTTTGTAAAAAAAAACTCAATTGGTAGATGACGATACTGCAGGATCTCCTTACTATGATACAATGATGGAAACAAATACTCTTTCTCTCTCGGCTCAGATCTCGTGTGCGCAGGTGCACGTATAGGCCAACTGAAATAGGAAACGTGGGCTACTCTTACCAAAACCTTGAGTCTAAGGTGATAGATTATAGCACCACATTCCTATTTTAGTTGGTTCTTCTTTACTTCTCTAATTCACGTGAGACAATTTCCAACACATCCAGCCCAACTGTTAGCCATTCTTAAACTTCACCTCGGCTCTAATACCTCACTTTCGTGGCACCGAGCTCTAGTAACCCACAACATTCCCTGCTCCTCCTCACTCTGTAATGCGAAAGGTAGATTTTTTTTGGTGAAATGCTTAAAGGCACCCACTTTCAACATCCAAATCACACCAATACACATGCACACATACAAGTATGTGCTCACAAGACAGAGGATGTGATTTGGGTGCTGAAAGTGGGTATCGTGTAGCATTTCTCTTCTTTTTGGTCGATCAAATTTAAATACTCAAACTTGAGTCTCTATACCTTATTTCTTGGCTATGAGAAGTCCGTGTGATGTTCTAGGTAGGGTTTATGCTGCGGTAGTAACGCGTAACACAGGTAATGCAAGCAGGGGTGAATTTGTTACCATGAACTTCGATCAGGTTGACGAGTATATTAGTTGTGGGTGCCACAGGCACATTGGGTAGACTAATAGTGAGGACGGCTCTAGCTCTATATGAGGGATATGACGTTAGAATTAGATGCCTAGTTAGGGCTCGACCGGCACTGCTGATTTTCTTAGAGACAGGGGTGCACTGTTGTCGATGTAAGCTTTTTAAGAGTTTTCTTCACCTCCCAAATGATATGGTAATAAATGGTGTTAAATTCTAATATAGCTTTTTAATGCCCTGCTGAGTTGGCAAATTTGCCTTTCTGCCACGTTGGTTACTCCCTTTTTTTTATTTAGCACTCATCGGTTTTTCAAATATCGATGTCACACACCGGCCTTCTGGAGAGTGATATCAATTCACATCGCTCTCTGGAAATCAATGATGTTTAAGAGTCTTAATTATTAGGCAGCACTGTTATATATCAGAAAGCGGTGCGCATTGGCACCGCTTTCCCAAAGATTGGTGCATGCCTTTATCAGATCGGTCCTCCCTCTTTCTTTCTCACAATTCTACGATGAATTTTCGATGTGCCCGTTTGTCGCCGCCACATGTCGTCCGTACGCCACCGCTCGTCGTTCGTACATCACCGCTCGTCGTCCGTACGTCGTTATCTTTGATAACCGTCGTGTTCCAATTTCGAGTATATATATATGTGTTTATTATATTTGTTCACATATTTTTTATTTTAGCAGTTAGTATGAGTTTATTGTAGAGTCAGCGTCCCGGTCTACATGCGCCCGAGTCTTATGATGTTTTAGCCTAAGTGATTTGAGTGAACACCGAAGTCGTAGACTTATAGATTCCACAGTTGATATTGATACACCACTGGAAACAAATCACACTGATATGGTTGAGCATAGTACAGTTGCACCCACGCATGCAATAAATTATTTTTGCTTCTGGTTTTTGGGGTTCATATCTGAGTATAGATATGAAGGGGATCATCATTTTGTTACTGCATTGGTTGAGAGGTAGCATCCGTCCACACGCACATTTTGGTTGCCCTTTGGAGAGTGTATGATCACTCTCCATGATGTTTCGATGATTTGGGGTCTCCCCATTAATGGTTTACCTGTTGTTTTTAAAGACTCGTCTGATTTGGAAAAGTGGAACACTGCCACATGTGTTGACTACATGAGGCAGTTCTACCACATAGAACTCCCTAACGAAACATTTAGGCACTCGGGGGTGAAGATTAAGCCAGTAGGGCGGTGACTTAAGGATCACCCTATCCACGATGCGAGTACTGACGAGGAGATCGAGGTTTATGCCCGTGGTGTGATGGCCCTTATTGCCGGTGGAATTTTATTGTCGGATACATTCGGTAATAAAATTCCTTTACAGAACCTGTGTTTCATCGAGAATTTAGTGCAGGTTCACACTTATAGTTGGGGTAGTGCTGCCTTGTGTTGCCTACATCGGTACATGTGTAGGGTGCATACATGCAGCATCGCACATGGAGGGGGGGGGGGGGCATCACGTCTTATTGAGATATATGGTTATTCTAGACTTCTAGGGATTTTCCTGAGATATTTGGGAACAAATACTTGAAGAGGACGCTCAGCATTGATACTACATCCCATGTAGTCAGGAGTGTCCGGATGCAGCCGGATGTTATTCGAGCTGATCGGGTTAGTATGTATATTTATTTCGTTTTATGTATTCATCATGTATATTTAATGGCGGTGTCTAATTACAGTTTGAGTCCACCCCTTATACGGAGCTAGAGATGTCTACCGTCGGTGCTGCTGATCGACACTTGTGGGACTATGACGGTTCGATATTTATTTTGACCGAAATGGAGTTCATTCACGCGAGACGAGTACGACATCAGTTCGGTCATGTTTAGTTCATACCGACTCTGATTGACAGGGTGAGTGAGGATCTCGCGCATGCGATGGAGAGTGTGCGGGGAGATGGGAGATGGGCGGCTGTTGATGCGCATTTTAGGCAGATGTGGACGGATCGCCTTTGTTATGTCAGTGAAGACGGCATTAGCGGATGTGGGTGGCGCTTGGGAGTCGCGTACGCAGCATGGTATGCTAGGCATAGACGACCATTCTATAGTTCTATGTTTCCCGTGCCGCAGACTAGTGTGTCATATGACCAGTTCTCTTTTATTGTCGTGATAGTGAATTCATCTAACTTTATTTGTTGGGGGATGCCCCCCATACCCCTTTTTTTACCCCCTTGTTGACCATTAAATTTGTTTCATTTCAATGGTCTTGATTTCATCTTTTAAAAAAAATATGTGCTTCCTTTTAGTGGTCATGTGACCACTAAACTCAACAAATAAAAAAAAGAAAATTGAATATGTATGCAAACTTTAACAAGTCCAACTTTATCTCTCATCTCAACCCAACATTTGCGCGATAAAGGAAACCCTACATTGGAGAAATTGATTCCCTTCTTTTCCAGTTTTCATTGATAAATCTTTTCCCATTCTCTTCATTGATGATTCTTGGTTGACCTCTTCATTAAGTAATCTTAATTTCTTTGTTTTCATGTTATTCGAATTTCATCAAATTTTATGGTTCGAAATTTTGGGGATTTTTAGCTCATTCGAAATTATTGGGTGTTCTCTTCATTGATGATTCTTGGCCGAACTCTGCATTAGGTAATCTTAATTCATTCGTTTTCATGTTGTTTGAATTACATCAAGTTTTAGGGTTCAAATTTTAGGGATTTTTGGCTCATTCGAAATTATTGGGTGTTCTTGCTCATTCAAAACTATTGGCTATATTTTAATTTTTGCTCATTCTAAATTCTAGCTTGTTAACTGAATTTTTGCTCATTCTAAACTATAGTTTGTTCACTGAATTTTTGCTCATTGGAAATTATAGCTTGTTTACTGAATTTTTGCTCATTCGAAATCATAGTTTGTGAATTGAATTTTTGCTCATTTTATATTATAGCTTGTATACTGAATTTTTGCTCATTCAAAATTATAGATTGTTCTCTAAATCTTGTGAGTATGTTTTTTTACCTTATAGTTTGTTCACTTTCTCATACATTCAAAGATGTTGTCTTCACCGTCTGATCCTTTAAGTGAAGAGGTAGAGGATATTCCTTCGCAAGTTTATGGTGAAAATAGCCCAGCAAAAAGTATAGAAAAACCATATGTCGGAATGTCTTTTGATACTTTGGAAGCTGTGGGAAAATATTATGAGGAGTATGGCAGACAACAGGGATTTTGGATATGCATACGATCGTCCATTACGAAAAAACAACACTCTGATGAGGTAACCGGGAGAAGATATGTGTGTGTGCATCAAGAAAAAATGCAAGCATCAAATAGCAATAAGAGAACTTGTTCAACCCCGAAAAGTGGATGCCCTGCAAGTTTGAGGGTCACACTAGACCGCTTCAGTTTTAAGTGGGTGGTCACTATATTCAATGATGAGCATAACCACAAACCAGTTACCCCAAATAAACGTATGAAGATGAAGTCAAATAGGTATATGCCATCAGCGGTCAAGGATTTAACTGAAGCATTTCATAGGGAAAATTTGAGAGTTTCGAAATTGCCAGCTATTTTTGGTGGTGAGAGTTTAGGTTTTGGGAAAAAGGATTGTTATAACCACTTGCGAAATGTGAGGCATAGAGATTTGGAGATGGGGGATGCACAGGCAGTCTTAAGTTATTTCAGAAAAAAGCAAACTGAGAATCCACAGTTCTATTTTTCGATGCAATGTGATGATAATGGTAGGGGGACCAATTTCTTTTGGGTGGTTGCTAGATCATGGATTTCTTCTCAATATTTTGGTGATGTAATTGCATTCGATACAACATATCGTACGAATAAATATGATATGCCTTTTGTTCCATTTACTGGGGTAAATCATCATTCCCAATCCATACAGTTTGGATGTGCTCTTTTACAAGATGACACAAAGGATCGTTTTCTATGGTTATTTGCGACATGGTTGGAAGCTATGGGTGAGAAAGCTCCTATATCAATTATTACTGATCAGGACCTTGCTATGAATGGAGCAATTGCAAAAGTTTTTCCTAATAGCCATCATCGTTTGTGCCTTTGCATATCAAGAAGAAATTTGTGGAGAAATTATCACATGTCTACTACAAGAAATCTAGTTTAAAAAAGGCAATGAAGACATGTCTTCACTTTACTTACACGGAGAATGATTTTGAAGAACAATGGCAGAATATCATGGTACATTATGATTTACAAGGTAATGAATGGCTTACACATCTTTATGAGATTCGTGCATCATGGATTCCGATATACAACCGAAATATATTTTTTGCTGGGAAGAATACTACGGGTCGTAGTGAGGGGATAAATTCATTCTTTGATGATTTTGTCACCCCAAAAACAATTTTGAAAGAGTTTGTATTGAAATATGAGCATGCACTAAAGAGGATTGTGGAGAGGGAAAATGATGAGGATTTTGAATCTGAGCACAAAAGTCGCATTGTTAAGCGGGATGAGTATCTGTTAAGTCATGCATCACAGATATATACAAGGAATGTTTTTTAGAAATTCAAGGATGAGTGGGAAAATGTCTATCTATACAAAGTTGAAGAAATAGATCGAAATAATGAATATCACTCCTCCAGAGTTTTGCACCGAACTGCTGACTATCACCATCCATTTGTGGTGAATTTAAACATGGAAACTTATGAGGGAACATGTGGATGCAAACACTTTGAGTTTACGGGATTAATATGTAGACATATCATGAAGGTGGTTGCTCGTCAGGATTTGGAAATGATACCAGAACACTTTATTCTTGGCAGATGGAGGAAAGAGGCCAATAAATTTAAGAGCATGGATTCATCAGAGCCGTTGAAGGATTATGACGGTGACCACGGCGAGGCCTTGAGACTTAACCACCTGTGTCAAGAGTTTACCCGCCTCGCTTGTGTAGCCGCACCATCCAAAAAAAACTTATCTCATTTGCTTGAAACGGTTGAAAGAGTTATCAACGGAAGTTGGATTATGTTTGAATTGTCATGATGAGGCTCGGGAGGTTCCTACTACAGTATCTGATGACGTAAACACTGTTAACTCAAGTCCCTTATCCCAATTACTACTTCTTGATCCAAATATTTCGCAAACCAAAGGAAGGAAGAAGGAGGTAAAAGTAGTAGAGGGGAAAAAATGCTCAAGATTCATTCTCTGTTAGATTAAAAAGTGGTATGGAAATAAGTCTCACAAAGAAGAAAAGACAGTGTAAAAGTTGCTTCAAGTTTGTGAGACATGACAAGCGAAATTGTCCAAAAAATACCAACCGAAAAAATGGTATCTTGTTGACTGAAGGTATGATATCATAAGCTCTTGATTTTTTTTAATATGTTCCTTTTGAGATTCTTTTCTTTTTGGCATAGGAAGAGGATAATGAGGAGGAAAGCAATTCTGATGAAGCTGAATGACAACATATTCAGATGCTGATTTTGTGATACAGTTTTCCAGTTCAGATTGTATCAGTGCAAGATTTATTTGAAGCTCCAATGATGACAGTTGTATCAGTGCATCTTGATTTGCAACATTGCATTGTTTGTAATTCTTAGGTATCTGCTGAAAAAATGTTCGCAACAATATTATATATTTTGTACTATTCTGCATGTGTTACTGTTGCAAGAACATAAGTTTTCGTTTATGTGATGAAAGATTAAGCAGCTGAAATTTTTTAGTTCAAAGAATGTTTCTGCTGAAATCCATCTGCTGAAACTTAAGTGTAGCAGGGGAATGGCTTCAAAGAATTTTTTATAGAATTACACGATATCAGTAAGATTATTTTTATAAGGCAATCTGTAGACACTGTTCGGAATACCAACCGAATTTTTTATAAGGCAATCTCCAAAAAATTCAGTCGAAACCTCAGGATGTTGGGATAGACACTATGCGGAATGGTTACTGGTTAAAGTTTGCATCTCTTTTTTTTATTTGTTGAGTTTAGTGGTCACGTGACCACTAAAAGGAAGCACATGTCTTTTTAAAAGAAGCAATCAGGACCATTGGAATGAAACAAATCTAATGGTCAACAAGGGGGTAAAAAAAGGGGTATTTGGGGGGGCCATATAGCCTCCCCATAAAAATAATATACTAATGGTAGAGACGTGTAGGTATATAAAATCAAGGGTAAAATTAGTATGAAAGACTTATAAGTCAACTTATTTTTTAATCAGACTGAAAAAATGCCTTTTTAAATCAGTCACCTTATAAGGTAGAAGGTTGATGTTCACGTAACAAACTTATTTTGTCAAATTAACTTATAAGGCAAAATAAACTGACTTATAAAGGGATGCTATGTTTAGCTGAAAATACAATTTCTCTCTCTTTCATTTCTTCAATGATTGGTCTTCATCCTTCGGTGTTTTTTTCAGCTCCAGAGTGTCCTCCGGAATAAAAACTTGATTTGTCCAGAAAACTAATCTGGGTCGTTGGATGAAAATCCAACGGCGGAGATTAAACAAATACAATTGCCTTACAAACTTGCTACTTCACAGCTTCTTCCACGGCGTCAAACCCTCCCTCTCTTTTTCCTTCTCAAATTTCCCAGTTGCACGACGCTAACAAAACTATGCAGCCAAAAAATTCAGTATTCACAATTTCAGCAAGCAAAAGTTCCAGCAACCAAAAGTTCCAGCAACAATCGGCCGGAGAAGAAACAATCGGACGACGAATCGGCCGGAGAAGAAACAATCGGACGACATCAAAACAATCGACCGGAGAAACAATCAAGAAACAATCGGTCGGAGAAGTTTTCGACAAGAACGCAAACTCCTTAGACGTGAAGCTTGGGTTTCATATTTTGGCCGTGTCTCTTTGAATGTGCTACCAAATTGTAACTAGCTTTCCTCCATGACCGGGCGCCCATGACAACGACAACATAGAAGAAAATTGAAGTTAAATTAGTGAAAATTCACACAAGGAAAAACTATATTTTGGGCGAAAAAGAAGAGGGCGAGAAGTTACTCGATTGGCTATTCTATCCTCTATACGCGAGAAGCTTTGACGCCGTGAAGTCTTTAATAAATCTGGAGCGAATCTATCCACTTTGAATTTTTTGTTTTTGTTCCAACAACCCAGATTAGTTTTCTGGACAGATCAAGTTTTTCTTCCGGAGGATGGCTCTGGACCTGAAAAAAACTCCTTCGTATATAGCTTCTTTCATTCGGTTGAAACTTGAAATTCAGTGTTTCTTAATGGCATGTGCACGGATTCCGTCATTACTATTTGGGTCTAAGCCGCCCACTGATGCTGCGTCAGATGTCTTCTTCTTCTCCTCTCCTCCATGTCGCTTCAGGTTTGCACTTTTATGTTCTATATCGTGTGCGTTATATGGTCGTGTTTTCATGCGTTCTATTACCGCATTAAACTGTTTGTGGGGCAGCATGCGCTCAAAGGAATTCAGAGGATGCAGAATCAAATGTAATTATTCGTGTTTCGAAGTAAGTTGGCAGTTCCCTTAATTCTTCGCTTCCTTTTCAGCCTCTTTAAATGTTACAATCTTTTTCACTTCCGTTAATCGAATTGGCAATGTCATTCTTCAAATTCTTTGTTTGCTGTTTGTATAAAAGAATGTACTTTTAAATTCCTCTCATTGCCTCTCTTCCCTCTTCCCTGTTTGTTTTTCTCCTGGCACGCAGGTAAAGGATATCAGCTATAAACCTCCAGGAACCGAGATAGATATTTTGAATAAAATTAGTTTCACCCTCCCACAGAAAAGGTCAGTACCATACAGATTAGCAGTTGAAGTAGATATGGTCTTTGGAGTGCAATCGTTTGTCTCTTGGTTCTTTGTCTTAGCTGCAGTCATGCATGTGTCAAGTGTTGATGCAAAAATACCAAAGCGAATTTTCATAAGTAGCCATAGTTTCACATTTTTCTAGTTGTTTTGGAAGTATAACTATATCCCATGCTTATAATTTTCCTTGCGTTGGCCACTTTCCATGAACAATTTAGCAGTAATTTTTGTCATAGCTTAAATTTTAAGGTGTGTCTTGGAAATTCATCTATCTTCTAGTTAGTCTTAGAAAGTGGGCTTCGTACCTGGAGGTTGTCTGGAAGCTCTGATTGAATGTAACCTATTGTTATTTTTATTATGATTTGGCTGAGAATGTTGGGTTCTGTATCTACAAATGGGGGGGACAGTTGTAGATGCATTTAACCTTTTATTACCCGTAGTCTTGGCCTGATCTTTGGACGAAGTGGAAGTGGTAAAACTTCACTTTTGCAGGTTTATCTTCTAAACTACAGCCTTTACTTTAATCAAGATAATATTCTTTAGTTATTCTGATACTACCCTCGTGATATTGTCTGAAACCCTTACGTTAACTGGGCATACAGCTTATTGCTGGCTTGAGTAAACCTACATCAGGATCGATCTGTATTCAAAGATATGGTGATGATGGCCAACCAAATCAGTCACCCGAGCTGTTGCATCCTGGACGAGTTGGTATTGTTTTCCAATTTCCAGAGAGGTGACAGCCTCTCATTATTATGTAATTCTTATTTCTTTATTCCTTTCCTTTTTGATGAATTGTTTCCCTCTTGCATGCTTTGCAGCCTTACCTCCTAATATTACTATACCTTTAGTTTCTTGTAAGTTATCTTATATATTTCTCTAGGTTCTTTATTGCAGACGATGTTCTCGATGAGATAACATTTGGATGGCCAAGACAAAGAGGTGGCCTACAAGTGAGAGAACTTCTTTCTTCGACTCTTCATAAGGCTATGACATCGGTAATAGTTCTACTTCTAACATTGACCGGAAATCCATACAGTTGAATACCATCAGCCATCCACTTGCCCTATTCGTTATGTTTCTTGTTTGGTGCTTCAACATTTTTCCATGTAAGAACTCATTGTTTGATTATTCTAACAAATATTTTCATGTATGTGAATCTAATAGGTTGGCCTTATTGGAATCTCCTTGGACAGAGACCCCCGTTCTCTTAGTGGAGGTTACAAACGTAGGCTCACCCTAGCAATTAAGTTAGTAAGATAACTTTTGATCTTTTAATGCCATATGATACCTTAGTTGTGTCTAGAAAAGGATAATTGTATGTGCATTCATATATCATTTCTGTTAAATATCACCAGTATAGACTTAATCACATACCCATAGCAGATATTTGCCGTGTCTCTCCATCCTGACTAGTAGGCATCAAGAAGTGCTTCAAACAGGCGTTGTTACCCCAGCTGCTCCTAGCTGGAGGTCACCATGTACTGGCCTATAGTTTTGCATGCGGTTGTTCTTGTCATTTCTAAAATTGCTGTAAATCGAAACTTATATACTCAATGATTTTCCTTCAATGTGTATCTCCTTGGCTCAGGTGCAAACTCCAGATCTGTTAATATTAGACGAGCCTCTGGCTGGTCTAGGTACGGAACTGTAGTTAGTTTTCTTTGAACTTTCGCCGTATCACTCGTAAGGTTTTCCTATTCAGGCCTTTTATAAGACTGTTTTATACTTCTGCATTAGCCATTTCAGCCTTTCCCAATGCTATCCGGAATGAGTTGATCTTGTCCAGTGTCTTCGAAAACCTTCGTTTTGGCTAGTTTCGTCTGTTTTTGTCAATGAATTTCTTGCACGCTAAAATTATGACTGCGAACGAAATCTTCATCATTCTGGCACTGGTTGTTTCTAAATTTTATGCTTTCCAGCCTGTTGGTTTTCCACTTTCCAATGTACTCATGAATTTATCCTATTAGATTGGAAGGCCCGAGCCGATGTTATAAAGTTATTGAGAGCCTTGAAGGAAGAGATGACATTGCTTGTTGTGAGCCATGATCTTATGTAAGTATCTTGGTGCATTGCATATTAGCTGTGTGTGTGTTTCACTGATTGTGATCTTAATAGAGGAATCTGTTTCCAAAATAAGTGGAACCATCATTGATGCTTTTTCGATAAAACCTCTATTCCTTTCCGGAAGTATTTTTCCTCGTTTGGTCAATTTACGTTGATTTGTGCATCTCCAGAGAGTTGGCGTCGACTGTAGATCACTCTTGGAAGATGGAAATGGGTGGAAGTTTGAGGAGTGAGGCGATGCCTGTTTGAGTAAATATCTATCTCTGCTTAATTGGATCATGGTTCTGGAATTGAGGTATGATAATTATACTTCTAATATAGTTTGTAAAATTGTAATTACATACTTTAATGAAGTTTGGTAAGTTGAGTGCTACAAGAAAAACATGTTTCCAGGAGATCGGGTTTTGATTATATTAGTGTTTCCTGATCACCATCTCTTGTTATCCGAGATCCAGTTTTAACCCCCTGCTTGAATATTTGGAAGGCTAAAAGTCACTCAAGTCTGATCTAATGTACAGCTTTACTCAAACAAGTACTTCACGAAGACATTGATTTAGAATGAAACATTGAAACTATCTGGCGACCGAAATCCTTGGCCACCACTCAAGCGATACTTTACTATATGGCATTCCAATACTTCAGATAAAAGGCACACATGGTAGGAGATTCTCTTTATTGAAATCACACTTTACTATTTGATAAGAATGGTACACAAACATAGACAGCAGGCCCACCCCCGTTGTCTGTTAGAATTTTGCTTCCTCCAGCTCCAAGACGAGATCTGTGGTGTTGTCGCCAGAAATGGAAAAAAGGGAGAAAATGGAAGAGGGTTACTGTTCTTTTCTTGCCCAAAACATTCTTTAATTAATTGCCATATATGTGTTGTATCTCAACTCACAATCAGAATCTGTTCTAATCCAGTGCTCTCCTCTGATCATTGGAGCACCTTTATAGATGCAATTTGCAGTTAGACTTGTGGAGCTATTCTCAGACTTTTTGCATGCAGCTTCGGCAACCATTTTACATTCATCATATGTTCCTATATTTCTCAGGCAGACAGTCCTGCATGAATAGCGTTTCTTTAAATCGTTTGTCCTCGTACCACACTGTTCGTTAGTTATCTCTTCGGGATGGACCTTCCTATGAAACATTTCCACTGCCTGCATCCACCAAATTAGAAGATCCTGGAACCCATTAAGGCAGGAAAACCATTTACAGGACAGTTAAACTAAAATGTATTAGAGATGGTCTTTACATGGTCATGGATTACAATTTATCTCGTCCATTATTCTTTTAATTTCTGTCGTAACTTATTTATCTGGTTTTACTCTCTGCTTCTGGAAATACAAAGTTCTATTAGGAAATTTGACAAACAGGATTTATATTATTTGGCATAATCACTTGGATTCACGTGTATAAATAAAGAAATCATGTCGGAGAGATGTTTAATTGAATAGGAAATGGAGACCGAGATTTACTTGAAAACGAAATAATTACGGTAGACTTACCTTGAATAATTTTTTCTTAGTCGAAATAGGTACGGCAGCAGCATCCTTAGATGAACTTGATGAGAAACATAACTTGTTCATCACCTTTTTAATAAAACGAGCTCCATTCCTTTTCCTATGTTGTAGTTCTGCTCCTTCACATTCCATTTTATCATCATCACTGATTATGTTGCTCCTCATAAAGAGCTCTTTAAGGGTTGTCTTTTCTTTCTTTACCACTTTATCTGTCTCAGCAACTTCAATGGAACCAACGAAGAGATTATTCTGGAGAGGACAAGCAGCCACATGCATGCGCCCGTCTGAACATTCTTCGCCGGTTGGCTTATTGCCGAGTGTTATAATGCTTCCTTGACTAATCCTTTCAGATGCATCGATGGTATTCTCTCTATCTTCAGCTTCAAAAAATTTCTCGACCTCGTAGCTTATTAGCTTGAGGTTGTTGTCTGTGTTGAAGTTCTCCAAGGGCATTGAAAGTGTAGGTGTTGGGGGATCTGTATTTAGTAGTTCCATGCCAAGTGTACCAATTGTCAGAAAGTCAAATGACTCATATAGCCCTTCTTGGGAGAAATCTTCAATGTTGGTAGCTTGAGCTCTTTTTGAGGATCTTTGGAATTCAAAGTTGGGGCATATTGAAGTCTTTGTGTTCCCCACATAGTAGTTTTCCTCATCAACCATTGAGTGCACTGAGAAACAGGAGGAAGCGTTTCCTGGAATCGTAGAGATAATGGATTAGTAAGAAAATATTACTCTAGTCTAGTACCATTCTCTTCGTTACCTATTACGTAATTCTTCAAAGGTTCTGTACTCTCCTGCTTCAGCTTTCGGTGCATCCAACCTAGGAACTGCGAAAGAAAAAGTTATTGATGAGCATGATAGAGTTTCTTGAGATTTCCAACAGGACTCTTTACTGACCTTCATCTTCCACTCTCTGAACAAAGGTGGCTGGAAATGGTTGTGCCCGAAAAAAAAAGAAGATTTGGTATCGAAAGGATATAGTAGACAGACACTGAATAGATGTGTCAGTATTTAGAAGGGAAAATCGCAGACATTCCTTGGGAGGGACTGTGAAATTTTTTCCATCCTTTTTTACCCAATGGAAAACGTGCTGTACCCTTTGAAGGGGCCTATGAATGTTTTAGCAGACAAGAACATGAAGAAAGCTACAAGATCATTATTGGACAAGCTCTGGCCCTCAGACCAACATGTCACTAGATGCTACATATACCATGAACCTGAATGATTTACTTAGTTAGCTGACATTTTTTCTAATTGAACAACTTTACAGGACTTGTATCGAAGTTTTTTTTTTTCGAAGTACATTTGTCTGTTTGTCTGTTTGCAACTATTGGCTTGACTTCTATCCTTCCCATATTATACTATGATTATAGAACCTTGCTTGGGAATTGGTTTCATAGTCACTAATAAAATATCGGGTTAAAAAAAATTGGTTTCATAGTCTATGTTTATAGTGTAATTTGCCGTGACCTAGGCCTGCTGCAGAGAACTTTTCTATTATGATTTATGAGCTATCTACAAGGTAAATAGTTCACATGGTCGTACTATATGTGATCATTTTTATATGTGATGACTGCATTTAAAGATATCTGAGTGGTTATCTTTTGCTCTATGTGATATGATTACAATTTATGAACTCAGGATTCTTGATAAAAACTACTTTTTTCTGATCATCTCTTCTAAACCCAAAATGTTTCCTCTTTTGTTCCATGTTAAAATTCCAGTGCTATATTTCTTTTGTGTGTGTGTGTGGATGACTAGAGGAAACCTTTATCTTATTCCCCATAAGTATAAAGAACCACGATCACATGCCCTTTAGGATAAGATCATTGCCTTCTACAGTTTATGAACAATTATGCTGAAGAGAAGAATAGAAGCACACGTGAAATTCACATGGACAGTTGTTGGAAAGTATAGTTTTTTTTACTAGTCAACTTGGCAAATCCAGTACGTGTGCATGAAAAGTTAAGTCATGTTGTTGAGAAAGGTGTCCCACACCGGAAACTTAACCCTCACACGCACCCACACACACGAGACCGAACCTAGCGTCAACGGTCGGACTTGATATTTATCATAAGTCTTAGAGATCCGGTAATGGGTCCGTCCAGTCAAATTAAATTAAATTAAAAAAACGAGACATGTTGCACAGGTTTTCTGTCAAAATTGCCATCTGTTTTCTTCGTTTGGTAGAGGTAACCTTGCGGTGCCCATGCTTCACCTTATAAAGTTGTGCATGCTAGTTTGTTGGTCGTGGCTTGTCTTCATTCTGCAAACAGAACTTGTTTATATTCCCTTGTGGTAAACTTATGACATCAGAAATGCCAAAATGGTAAGAAATTGTTGATGCTGAATCCAATTTCCTGCCATAAATGCATGCATATTAATCCTACATATTGCATGCTAATCAAGAGCCATCTAGCATTCCTTACCACAACTGATGTTGTTTCAGTCATATTTATGTTTATGTTCCATTTTAGGCGATTTTCTCTTTCGTTTCTGGATTATCCTAGTTTTTATAGGTTAAGCTGGTTTGTTCTAGTTTTTTTGTAGTTAACTTGCTTTTCCCAATTATCGAACCTCTTAATTACGAGATTTATGTGCTCATCAATTGAGTTTTTTTTTTGTATATTGAAATCCTAGTTTACATCTACATGTCCTGATTTTGGTTCCATGTGCAGTTGTGCTGCAACTTGCTGATACTTCGTAGCACAGGGATGATGCGTAAAGTGTCTACGTTCTGGACGCCATATTCACCATTATTGGTGTTTATAGACTATAGTCCAAATGAGGCAAAACTATCCAGATTACTTTCAATTTCTGGTGGCATGGTGGCCTTAAAGTTTGCAGGATCCTGCTTTTTTCTGCTAAGCAACAAGTAGCTATGAAACAGGCGGAGTTGCTTTGTTTGTTGGGGAGGAGATGAGAGATGCATCATATTACAAACACAACCATCCACTGAGTTTGATCAAATTGCTATTCATTCAGGTGGGAGTAGCTCCCATTCCACTATGTTTTTTTTTATAACGTAGGGAACTCTACCGAAGTAGGTAAACACAATGCCCTATCGCAATAACTTGCAAATTACTATAGGGTCATGACCTTTGAGTTCAAATAATAATTTGTTAATGCAACTTCGATTAAAGTACGCTTACACTGCTTTGCTAAAACAAAGTAGGCTTACACTCATACTTTTATATTTTTGGAATAGAATTCAATTTATCCCTTATATCATTTATAGTTATTTTTTATTTCCTAGGAGATGAACGAATATTTTTTGTGAGGTTTTATAATTATTTTTTAATATATAAAAAATTTATTACGAAAACACTCTTTGAACATATGTCCCAAAGGAAACCCGAACAATTCTGAAAATTAGAATTTTGTATTGTAAAAGTGTTGAAAATAACAAAATAATAAAAAACTTTTATAATCATTCCATAAGTATTCGGGCATTATTTATAGAATTTTTTCTGGTCCAAATTCTTGTTGTGCAGATTAAATGTCTTCCGTCCGAACTATTAATCTGGGGCGTCGAATTTATATCGGACAACTCAGATTAAAAGCCACATCTTTTTAATATTTTTTAGGATCAATGTTGGAAGTGGGCCCAAATCCAGTCCGATTATGAAGTCCAATCCGAAGCCCAAAGATTATGATGATGGCCCATTGCCTCTTGAGGCCCGAAAAGGGAGTTGTCTTTTCTATTCT
>JAOYMZ010013129.1:0-20419 GCA_025802335.1 Pinguicula primuliflora
ATCCAATCCGATCCGAAATCCGAGATCCAAATCCGAAATCCGATTAAAATTATCCGATTTTAAATGGATTGGTTATGATTATTGTTTTTCAAAATCCGAATCCGAAAAAATCCGAAAAAAATATCCGAATCTGATCCGATCCGTTTGCAACCCTAGCTACGACAGCGACTCTGAAGAATCGCACGTTACTTAGGCTTCATGCATGCAGGAATGGTTGTTCAGTGTGCAGGTTGATGCCGCTGTCTGTCGCTCAGCCTCGAGAGCTGCGTGTGGAGGTGTGATAAAGGATAAAGATGACAATTGGATCCACAACTTTACTAAGTCCATTGGAGTTTGTTCGGTTCTATTCGCCGAACTCTGGGCGGTGGTGTACGGACTTGAACTTGTGCTGTTGCTAGGGCTTCAGGGAGTGATACTATATTCGGATAGCATGGCAGCGGTTAAGCTCATCTCAGGCCGCTCCTCAGATGGTCTAAACTCTGCTCTATTAGCTCGGCTCAAACAGCTGTTGGGGCGTGGCAATACAGTAGCGGTGGAATATATACCACGGGAATACAATATTGAGGCAGATTGCTTAGCAAAGGATGGACTTTCTAACCAGTTTAGTGCCATGCACCTATTCTCCGACGTCCCAAGTTTCCTCTAGCAAACCCACTTTTCACAAAGAAGTACTCTGGCTACTTCGACTTCAAGCTTCAGGAATGATCCCACCTCATTGCACCCGAGGGGGGGACAATGAGTTTGACCCTAGTATCCTGCACACATTGGGGGCGGATGGGATCGGTGGGTCAGGAAATCCACGAATGCAGCCTGCTCTAGCACATGCCCCTGCTAATGACAACGTTTCTAGGTTGAGTGCGGGCTATCCCTATGACCCACCCTGGATTTTATAACCTAGGTTTTTTTGTTTTCCTCATGTATTGACTTCGAATTCCATTGTATTAAAAAAAAATATCATGCCCTTGACCCATTTTCTTATTACTTGTGTGAGTAAAATCTAATTTACTCCCCTGTGGCTTGGGGTAAAGTCACTTTACCCTCTTGTGGTTTAAAAACTGACAATTTACTCCCCTATAGTTATAAAAAAAAAATCAACATGTCCCCTTATTTTATTTTAATTAAAGTAACAATGAAAAGACTAAAATATCCTTAATTATAAAAAAAAAAATTTATCCCTAAATATTAGTTATTATTTTTTAAAATTAATATATACTAAAATATAAAGTCTGAAAAATTGAAAAAATTAAAATTAAAACATAAAATATCGAAAAATATAAAAAAAAAAAAATTATAAAAAGACTGTAAAAATCCATACAAAAATAGAAAAAAGCAATTACAAGTCTATACAAATAATAAAAAAATATAAAAAGACAGAAAAATTCTATAAAAATTTGGAAAAAAAATCCGTTACAAAATTAATAAAACTGTAAAATTTTAAATCAAATGAAAATATAAATTTTCAAAATTTTTTTACAGATTTTTAAAATAGTTATAACTAAAAAAATATTACAAAATTATATGTTTGTAAAATATTTAAAATATTCAATTTCAAAATATCTTTAGCAAAATTATATATAGTATATTGTGTTTGGGTTGTGTTTATTTTTTTATATTTTACATATTTTTAAAGTATTTATATTATGTATTGTCTATTTTGTATTTTTTACATATTTTGTAGATCACGGGTGATTTCCGTTGATTAGAGAGCAAATTATCTCCATCACATGTGATCATTACAAGTTAATGTTATAATTGTTACTATTCATTTATATTTTATATAATGCTAATATACATTTAATTCTTCATATAGATTTGAAAAGTAACATAAGAATAAAAAATTAATTAAACTCGTATGCAATTTTTTTAATTATTAAATTATAAGTTGACAATTGAAAAATTTTTAAAACGAAAAAATAAAAAAAAAAACTCAATTTTTATTATTTTAAATAGTATTTTTATAATTAAAAATGAATAAAATTCAATAAATTAATTAAGGGGCAAAGGTGTCTTTTTTAATTTTTTTCCCGACCGCTCTCAATATCCGCGAGTGTAATACACGCTGAGGCAATTTGCTCTTTTTTAAATTAAAGGAGGGTAAATTGTCAGTTTTTAAACCACGAGATGTAAAGTGACTTTATCACAAATCATAGGGAGTTAAATTTCATTTTAGTCTTACTTGTGTAGTTAGGATGTATTTAAACTATAAATTGTTCCATTTTATTTCTGGTGTGGGATACATTTTTGCTTCAACAAAACTCTACATTCTGCAAGAGTAGAATCTACAACTTCTTTTAACCGAAATCATTTCCTCATCCACACAGGCATTTCAGTCTGACACACTGTGCCAAGATTCTTCCAGATTTCGTGCTTGGTTGCCTGCATTTATTTACTGGAAAAGTAAAGCCCAGTATCTTCAACAATTTATGATGATGCTAAATTTCATGGGCATTGCACTAGAGCTGCAGGTGAATTCCACTTTCATTAATGAAATTGGTTCCATTTTCTATTGCTTTGAATGGTGAATGGTTGATTTTTCAATTGTTTAGCTGAACCCACGAGATACGAGATATTAGTAGCGGTGGCCAGGTTGAGGGGTTAATTTTTCATTTGTTTTCTACTTTCATAATCCCATACTGGCCGTGGGAACAACTTGGAGAATGACTCAGTCTAAATATATGGAGTGATATATATTTTCATCTAGTTTTTAAATGCTATGATATAATAAAATTTAAAACTCATATATAATATAATTATATAAAATATAAACTAATGTCTCGGGTCCAGGGCCTCGGACCCGCACCTGCACCCGCGCCCACCCTGTCGTGGGGCAGATCGGACCCGCACAGGTCAGGTCCAGGTCGAATCTGTCAGCCCTGCTGGGTACGTCTTATCTTGACTCCAGACCCGCCCTTGCTGGGGTAGGTCCGGGATAACCATGGGGGCAGGATGAGTTTAGAAAATGATGACCATGAGTGCTCACTTTAAAATTATTAAAAAATGGAGCTAACATAAAATAATATAAAAAATGTACTTAATTTTAAATGTTACATGTATATGACATACAATGCTTCCTGTGTAATTATTCAATAACGGTAGCTGAAATTTTACTCGCCGTTTTTTGAAACCGTTGTAAAATAACTTCATTATCTATACTAGAAAAAATATCTCTCTCAATATAGCGCACCATAGAGTTTGCCAAAAAAATCATCCAACATCTTATTCCGCAAATAATTTTTGATTAACTTCATTGCCAAGAAAGATCTCTCAACGATAATTATGACGATTGACAAATCTAGCACCAACTCAAGAAAACGGTAAACCAGACGATAGTTTGTATGATATTTGTGTTGAACCATCTTTCTTGTAGGATGTCTAACATTACCAAAAATGTAAAACAGTTTTCCTCCATTTTTTGACCGCATCGATATTGATCTAGTTTGTTTTTAAGGCATACTTCTTGTTAATATCAAAACCATCTAAATAAAAGTCAGTTAGATGAAGTAACCAAGTACTTGAATATAATTTAAAATTTTCATTGTGAAGTAAAAGAGAATGAGTACCCCATTGAAGATGTCACTACGATAATAATGGTAATAAGCCTGGTATGTCACTACGATAATAATGGTCTTTTGCCAACTAAGTCGTCTCGTCATAACACTCTACATTTTGAGAACCAAGATATTATGGTTCGAACAAAATTCAGTGATCTCTTTCAATAATTCAGTCTAATAATCCTCATTGACTATACACTTTGTCAGTTGATTTTTTTTCCAAGCAAAGTTAAAGCATGAGCAATGTTTCCCGTGTTTTGTTGAAGGGCTATTGACACTATTTAATTTTTTTCCCAGCAACATCATCATTAAATGAGCAATGAACATAAATTCAAACGTGTTAGCCCAATTTTTTTGTTATTAGCATCCCTGTAAATAACATCAAACATTTCTTTTATTGCGTTCCACATGTACAATAGATAGGTAATTGTTATGAATGAGAAACCTATCGGGTATCTCACACTCGAGCTAAACTTGTTCACTAATTCTTACATTTTTCAGGAGTAATTTCACCACTTTTCAGACCTTCATAGTGCTTAGAAAAAGAGTATCTTTTCTTATTCATGAAGCCCCAACCATATTTAAAATCATATAAACATAATCAAAGAAATCATCCACAAATACACCTTTTGAAGTAGCAACAATTACTAATTGAAGTTGGTGCACAAAACAACGAATGTAATATGCAAATTTATTTTCGTCTAAAATTTTTGTTTTTAAACCATTAAGTTCACCATGCATATTAGAAGCCCCATTATAATCTTATCCTCAAAGCCTCCACAATGATAATACATGGTTCACAAAGAATTCATCTAAGTCATTTTTTCAAAGAAAGTGAAGAAGTATTGGTAGCATAAACAATTCCAATAAACCGCTCAACTAATTCTCCACTATCATCCACAAATCTCAAAACCTCTTGCATTTGCTCTTTAATTGAAAAGTCTCGAGATTCTGGAGAATGCACGGCAAGCTGGAACGAGAACTGCAAATTTTTGGGTCGTAGCCTGCAGGCTAGGGATAGGCAAATGGCGTTTGGGCCTCGGGATTTTCCCGAGGCCCGACCGGCCCGAATTCCAAAGCCCGACAAAAAAAGGAATTCGGGATGGGTTTGGGCCCTAAAAATAGGTTCCGAACCTAGTTCGGGACGGGATCGGGCCTGAACCCGAATTAAAAATAATAAAATATTAAAAAATATTTAATTATATATATAATATATATTTATACTTAGTTTGTAAAAAACCCAAACCTAATCCTAATCTGTTAAAACCAAATTTGGCTGAGCCCTATTCCCTACTAAACCAAATCTGGCCGAGCTGCGAGCCCTCCCCCTCCCGTTCGTCGAATCTCAGTCTTCACACTTCTCCCACACAGATCTGGCCGAGCCGCGAACCCTCCCCCTCCCCTCACGGTAAGTTCTGAAACACTTTTACAATTTTACTTGTTGTTTCCATCTCTTCATATGTACATATCAGTATTCACACAGATTATCTTATAGCTTGATCTCTATTTTCCCAACACTAAAATTCAGACCTCTGTCAAAATTGATATCACTATTGTAATCTCTGTTGCGGTTACCATCCTCTATCCAGACTTAATATCACTATTGTAATCTCTAGCTGATCGCCGTCAAAATTGAACCGACGAATTGGTTTATCCCATTCTCCAGATTTCTTAGTATGCCAGCAGTCATTATTTCATACTTTTAATTCGGGCCTCGGGATGTCCCGAGGACCGAAGTCCCGACGGGACGGGATTAGGCCCAAAATTTTGATCCCGAACCAAAACGGGACGGGATTGGGATTCGGCAAATCCCGAATCCGAAGCCTGAATGCCCACCCCTATGGTGTCATATAATTGAGGATTTTTATGTTAATCACTTTTGTCATCCCTATTATGCATGAGTTTTCTATCACTGTGATAATTTTGATGACAGTAACCATCCGCAAGGCACACAACATACATTTAAAGAAATTCGGTTGGACGGCCGCCCAGCCGCCGGACCACCGTGACAGGCCAAACAATCCCAAATTAGGGGGCGATAGGAAAAAGCTACCTAGACAGCGACATCTCGAACACTGATATTAGGGAATAAATCAAATTTACACGAAACCTCTAATATCTATAATGTCCGATTTAAATGGACAGGGTATCATTATTACTTTTAAAGTTTTAATCCGATAATATACAATTACAAAATTTGGATTTGATCCGATCCGTTCGTTTGTGTACACTTGCTTGTGGTTGTGGCATGAGGATTATAAGAATTAAAAAATAAAAAAAATCCATAAATTAATGTGGGGCAAGCAAGCTTGTATTATTATCTTCATTGGATTAGAGTCTATTTCGTGTCAGCAATGACCAACAGAAAAATGAATGCCTTGGCCCCGATTCTCTTGTCTCTCTTTATAAAGTGGTTGCAGCATCCCCATTTTCTCATGCACAAACTCCATTAACGCCTGTGTGTATAATACAGATACAGGCATATATCAGGTACATATTCATGTACACCTATCTATACATGTAATTCACCAGGCAGCATATATTGGGTATAGAACAATTAGATAAGTCATGGGCTTGACGGGGAAAGTGTCTCATCCCAACTATTTTCTCTTGTTGGTTTCTTTATCCTGCATGTGTTGTTATTATTTGGTTTTGGTTGGTGCAACTGTTTCGTATGATGACAAAGCCTTCATCATTAATGGAAAGAGAAGGATTCTCATATCAGGATCGATTCATTATCCAAGAAGCACTCCTCAGGTACAGGCTTAAACATCTCTAACTCAGAAATTTTCTGCTCCGGAAAAGCCGTCCCGAATTCTAATCATATACCGGGAAGGCAAATATGGACTTATATTTTTACTTTTTGTTGACGCCTATAGATGTGGCCAGATCTTATTGAGAAGGCTAAAGATGGAGGATTGGATGTTATTCAGACATACGTCTTCTGGAACGGACACGAGCCTTCTCCTCGACAGGTAGTACTTGCAAATGTTCTCGTGATCATTTTTCTGTCGTTTCTTCTTCTTCTTTCTGTTTTGAAGAAAATGTTTTCTTGTTTTGCAGTATAATTTTGATGGTCGTTATGATCTTGTCAAGTTTATTAAACTGGTCCAACAGGCTGGACTTTACGTACACCTACGCATTGGTCCCTACGTCTGTGCAGAATGGAATTACGGGTAAGAAAAAAAGCAAAATACCAAATTCTCTCTTCGTTTTTATAACATTTAAAGCTCGAGACTTTGAGAAGAATTGTTTGCACCCAAAAAATACCAATTCTTCTCCTTTACTGTCTCATGACCACCTACCCCCCCCAAAAAAAACTGTCTCATGGTCATTCTTTTCAAGAGATGAATATAGACACGAAAAGGAGGGGAAGTCTCATGTTGCTCTGTTTTGATGCAGGGGATTCCCTGTTTGGCTCAGATATGTTCCCGGAATCGAATTCCGGACGGACAACGAACCTTTCAAGGTGGCAATGCAAGGATTCGTTACCAAGATTGTTAACATGATGAAGTCCGAAAGCTTGTTCGAGACTCAAGGGGGGCCTATAATTATGTCGCAGGTATTCTACCGGCCTTCCAACTGTGGCTTGCCGGTCTTTCATTCTTCTCCTTTTCCATATATTGATTTCTTCTGTATCAAATGCTGCAGATTGAAAATGAATACGGGCCAATAGAGTGGGAGATTGGCGCCCCGGGAAAAGCCTATACGGCGTGGGCAGCAAAAATGGCCGTTGGACTCGATACCGGCGTCCCATGGATCATGTGCAAGCAAGAAACTGCACCGGATCCCATGGTAAGAAGTCAAAATTGAACTTTTGATTGTATCAAGTTAGAGAAGCCATGTAAAACAGCGAAAATTTTCTAGTCAGGACACTATGCGCCGGACCGGTTTCCTTACGTCCCGAATTTTAATCATGGCCGTCAACTATTGATCCGACGGCCAGGATTAGATCTCAAGTTAAATGAGTATTTCAGCATTAAAATACTACGAGCAATATTAGAATTCCGAATATAAGATAACATGTCCGGCACATAGTATCCCTCACTACAAAATTTCTCGTAAAACGGTACCTTAGCCATCATGCATGCTAACACATCTTTTTCTTGCTCGTGTTGATTCTTCCATGTAGTTCTGGCCCGATCGTTTTTTATTCTCTGTCTGATCTGCTGTGGTGCTGTTGCAGATAGATACATGCAATGGTTTCTACTGTGAAGGATTCCGTCCTAGAAATCCTTCCAACCCCAAAATGTGGACTGAAATTTGGACAGGCTGGTGAGTTCTCTCTATCTCTCTCTCCAGAACAACGTGTAGCCTTACAAAAGTTGTGTACATCAATGTACTTGACTCTGCCTTTTCTTCTTAGGTACACAAAGTTTGGAGGCCCGATTCCTTACAGACCTGCGGAAGATCTTGCTTTTGCAGTGGCTAGATTTGTCCAAAACAACGGCTCATTCTTCAACTATTACATGGCAAGTGTGTCCGTCATTTGGCTCAATTTCTCTTCGTGTAAGGAAACCATCTCACCTTCTGTTACTTGTTACATGTTACTCAGTACCATGGAGGAACCAACTTTGGTCGAACATCAGCTGGTCTCTTTGTAGCCACCAGCTACGAGTATGATGGTCCACTGGATGAATACGGTAATAACCACAATCTGGTCATCTTTAGAACCTCTGTTCGAGAAGGTCGCCAGGATGTTACACTCCACCTTATCCAAATTCCTGCTTAAGCCGCTTTAAGGCCGCTTAGGCGCTGAATGGTCCCTTACTGTCCGCCTAGCGCTTTCTCGAACACTGTTTAGAACTTGTAACTTTTCTATGTGATATCATCAGTAAGTTACACATGTTCTTTGTCTGTGATAGGGCTTCCAAACCAGCCAAAATATGGACATTTGACAAACTTGCACAAAGCGATTAAGCAATGTGAACCGGCTTTAGTTTCATCATATCCCACTGTCACATGGCCTGGGAAAAATCAAGAGGTAATACAGAGGGCAACTACATAACTTTGGCCTCTGCAAATACACTAACCCTCTTCTGATAACATCATAGGTTCATGTGTTCCAATCGCGTTCAGGAGCTTGTGCTGCGTTCCTTGCAAACTATGATACAACGTACTCGACCAAGTTGACATTTTGGAACGTGCAATACGAGCTTCCCCCATGGTCGATCAGCATTCTCCCGGATTGCAAAACTGAAGTTTACAACACTGCAAAAGTATGATAATCCAACCAGATTCCCTTAAAACACTTCCCAATTCCGGTGAAATAGCAGATTTCACTATGTGTGTATGCAGCATCAGTTTTTTCTGATCTATTACAGATAACCTCCAGCACATGGAAGAGTAAAATGGTACCTGCCGGTAGTGGATTCTCATGGCAATCCTATAACGAAGAGACACCTTCTGCTTATGATAGTGATGCTGCTTCGATGATAGGCCTGTGGGAGCAAGTGAACGTCACAAGAGACTCCACAGACTATCTATGGTACCTAACTCAGTAAGTCTATCAACCAATTGAATCCTCTTCATAAAGAGAAATATAAGGAGTTTCTCATCACTTTTCCATTTATCTAGAGTTGATATAGCTTCAGACGAGGGATTCCTCAAGACAGGACAATACCCTCTTCTCACAGTCATGTCAGCTGGCCACACGCTGCATGTATTCATCAATGGACAATTATCAGGTGATAGTCATATCTTACACGTCTCAATAGCAATAATCACATTTCACCTTATTTCTTTCCCATGCTGTGCATAACTTCAGGAACTGTATATGGGAGCTTAGAAAATCCAAAATTGACATACTCTAGCAATGTGAATTTGAGGGTTGGCGCCAACAAAATTTCTCTACTCAGTGTCTCTGTGGGGCTTCCGGTGAGTTAAAGCCTTTTCTCTCTCGTTCGTTTGACTAGTTTGTTTCGCTGTCTGAGTGTTTATCTTGTTCATTCTCTGGCATCTTACTCAGAATGTGGGTTTGCACTATGAGAAATGGAACGTTGGAGTTCTCGGCCCTGTCACACTCAAAGGCCTCAACGAGGGCAGCAGAGACTTGACAAAGCAAACCTGGTCATATAAGGTCCAGAAAAAGAAAGCTGGTATACATAACAAGATGGAAGAATTTTAGATTGAGATTTTACGTTTATTTCTTACATTTCAGGTTGGTCTGAAAGGCCAATCCCTTGGACTTGATCGGATCACGGGAAGCTCCCCAGTCGAATGGGTTAAAGGTTCCCTCTTGGCTCAAAAACAACCTCTGACATGGTACAAGGTCAGAAGATAAAAGATGAGACTGATCAATCAGAAATCAAGTAACATTTGCAAAGTTATAGAACATGATACTCTGTACTATAAACTTGATGATCGGATATCTCTGTAGGCGAGTTTCAATGCACCAGCAGGAAACAGCCCATTGGCGTTAGACCTCTCGAGTATGGGAAAAGGTGAAGTCTGGGTGAATGGTGAAAGCATCGGCCGGCACTGGCCAGCGTACACAGCCACAGGCAGCTGCAGCGAATGCAATTACGCAGGCATATACACTGAGACCAAATGTCAAACGGCTTGCGGGCAGCCTTCCCAAAAATGGTCAGGCTTTATTCTTTCAACTTCTGAATCCGTCCCGATTCCAATGCAATAAATTTTTAATCAGAGAGTGTGCTTCTCAGGTATCATGTGCCTCGTTCGTGGTTGAGACCAAGTGGGAACTGGTTAGTAGTGTTCGAAGAATGGGGTGGTGATCCAAACAAAATCACTCTAGCTACAAGAGAGGTTTAGCATATCAAACTGGAGAGACAATAATGTGGCTATTACAGAGTTGTACAGTAGAAACATACACATGTATAGCAAATATATACAAATGGCCAGCGAAAGTTCGAGTTCATATAGACTTCTTGTCTGTATATCAACATACAGAAACAAATAAATGTTATAAATCAGGCCTACAGTAATAACACGGGACCAGATGCCAAATAAAAAGCAGGAGAAAGTTGAAATGGGAATTTATGCTTGTTCAACTAGTTGTTTGATAGAAATACCAAGAAAATGTCAAATCACAAACTCAAAATTATGAATCATTGTTCTCATATCTTCTCGGTGCTACTCATTCTGTCATCTGGAAACATTCTTTGAGAATTAGGCCATACCTGTCTGATTGTAATTTGTATGAGCTGTAAACCCTAAACCATCGAATTGCCTGATCTCGACATGCTGCAACCTTCCGTTCCGGGATCCACACATCTGAATGTAACTGCTGCATCGACCTTGAAATGTAAAAGGAGGTTATGCCACGTAAACCGAAAACTAAATCAATAGGTGAGATGGAAAAATGGGGAAATGTCGTAAATACCGGTCACACTAAAATAAATCATAATCAATTATACTGTTTTAAGTTAATTTGACAAAATAAGTCTGTTGCATGAACGTCCACTTTATGACTTATAAAGTGACTAATTTGAAAAGTTATTTTTTCAACCTAATTACAAAATAATGTAACTTATAAGTCTTTCATACCAATTTTACCCTTTACTTTATATAGTTACACGTCTCTATTATGAGTATATTATTTTTATTGTTCTAAACTTTATTACTAATATATAAAATAATAATTATGTATTTAAATAATAAATTAAAATTATTAAAGCTAAAAATATTTTTTATTTAATAATAATTATGATATAAAATATTATTAAATATTACAATAATAATATAAAATAATGTCTTTTTATTTCATTTTACGAAAATCAGTCACCTTATTAGGTAAATTTGTAAAACAAGTCTTATCAAATCAGTTACCTTATCAGTCCAGCTTATCAGTCATCTCATCAGTCACTTTATCAATCACTTTATCAGTCACCTTATTCGTCATCAGTCAGATTTGCTAAACACAGCCTAGGGAGTGTTTGCAAGTTCTTGTGCTTATGTAAAAATAGCTTCTCAGAAGGTTTTATAGAAAAAGGAACTTCCATTGAAAAGTTGAAAAGTGTTTGCAAAATATGCTTGTCTACAACAAAAGTCAAAATACAGTGTTTGCATATTATAAATTTGAAAGTTACTTTTGTTTTTGTAACATAAATTTAATAAATGACAAAAATATACGTTAGTTTGTAAATATTGTATTGTTTACAAGTTTAAAAATGTCTTAAATTTAATATTTTAAATATTTATAAAAATATCACCGCCAAAAGCTCTCTAAAAACAACCCCAGAGATGCTTCTGACTTTTAAACTTTTTTTGTCTTCTCCACCGCAAAACCCACAAGTCAAAAGTCAAAAACAAAAAAATGCAAACATTAAAAACTGACTTTTTTACGGCTAAAAGCCAAAAGCTCTTTTTCTGCAGAACTTGCAAACACCCACTAAGTAACAGAAACACACCTATAGGTGTTATTGTCTTTTTCATACGTCTCGATTTAAATTTCAATTTATGTTTCGATCGTCTTACCATTTTCCTTAATTTTTTTTGGGCAGTTGTCAATATGAGTGGCAAATCATAAATTGTAAATGTTATTTTGTGAATGGTAAATTTAATTTTATGGTCAATTGTAAGATCTTTTTCTCAATTTAATAAATAATAAAACTTTAATATAAAAATATTTAAATTTAATAATTCATTATCTAGAATAAAATTGACATAATTTACTTAAATTCGTCAAATCTTAATCTAAATCACTAATATTAAGGGGTGAATTATCTTCATCTTCATCATTTTCGAGTATACTCGTAGTCATTAACATTTATGCATCATCCTTTTCAACCATTTTCTTTTTTCCGATTGACATTTAAATTTCTTGGTCCTTTATTTAGTGAAAAATAATATTAAAATTTAAAGTGCATGTAATGTAACAATAAAAATATTTAAATTTTATACCTCTTTTTGGGTACTTGATCCTTCATCTTCAAAACACTCTATGGAATCTATCCATGTATTATCTTGAGGTAGACATATATCTTCTATTTTTGTGGTTCATTCATTATTGAAGTCTATATTGATAAACAAATAGGATGATATATATCACCATTTTCTTGCCTCTTTATTTGTCTCATCTCCAATTAGATATTTTATTTTACAAATACTAATGCATTTAGTCTCGGAACCTCCAATCTATTCATATTCTTGGAATGCACATGATCAAAAGTGCTCTTTCTTTCATACCCAGTGGTACTACAATTTAGGCAAAGCACTATGATAGCAAATTTTTGTAGTTCCTTGCAGTCATCTCCATAATTATCCCACCACAATGCTTCAAACGAAATATTATTAAATATATTTTAAAACAAGTCATATAAACAAGACAAGAAATTAATAATTGAATATGCGATATAAAATATAAATTTAAAACATATATAAATTTTACTGGGTTGCATCTTAGTCCTTGTGTGAATTGCAATGCTCATGCCAAACTTGCCATCAACAATTTTGAATTGATTAATTTGCTCACTCATGTTGATTCTTGTATCTATGCCGAGAAACATTCTTTCTATGGTTATATGTAATCCCTTTTTAACTTCGGAATCTGCCTTAAAACTCTCATAATAATCAAACCTATAAATGTAAGCAATAATGTTTAAAAACAAAATAATATAAGATATCAAGTTATTCAACTAATAAAATAACTTGCATTGGATTGAGAAAATATGTTGCCGCATGAAGAGGTCTATTGAGTTACATATCTCATCTTTTATCAATAATTTTCCAAATTTTTTCATATATCGTAACAACTTTTTATAACTTAAAAGCAATTTTCTCCTTAACTCTATCCATTGCCTCGTAAATATAACCAATCGCTGGCTTGACATCACCGTCTACAAGTCTCAAAACCTTCACCAAATGAAGTACAACACTAATGCAATATTTGATCGAATTTCAAAATCTTATATCTTTCAAAATGATCCCCTGGCATTTTTTTTCTCAGAGTTGTTGATGAATAAGAACTTCTAGCAAACTCCTCTAATGCAAACATGACCTTGAGAGTAATCTTTCTTTCTTCGAAGCTTTTTAGGGTAAGATAGCAGTTGCAAATCTAGTAACAACTAGTCTTGTCAACTCCCTTTGACCTGTGTACTTTCTGAATAGAGCCAACAACCAACAATGTTTGTAGATATATACGGTGACTTCCTTAGCTTTTGAAAGCGTGTCTTAAAAACCGGAATATCACCAATATTACAAAGTATCAAGTCTAGAATGTGTGCTGCACACGGTGACCAAAATAATCGTGCCCTCTTCTCCTCTAAAAGTCTACTGCTAGTGCTAGCACCTACATACGCTGAGGCACTATCTGTTACCACGTTAACTGCATTCTCTTCCCCTATTTCTTCCACCACTTTATAAAGCAACTCAAATAACTTTTCTGAATTCTCTATCACATTGGAGGTATATATTGATTTAATAAATAATGTTCCACTTGGACTATTAACGAGAAAATTTGTTGGTGATTGAGACTTTACATCTGTCCATCCATCAGACATTATTGTACAACCAGTTTTTTCCACTTATTCTTATATTTAGATAACCCCTCATTCACGTAATCCACCTCTTTTTTCAAATAAGATACTCTGGCCTCATGGTACGTTGGAACTTTTAACCCCTTTTTATATTCTCCAATCGATGCCATCATTTTCGTAAACAATGGGCTCTTAACTATGTTAAAAGCTAATGCATGCCCATATAAAAAACGACAGATATCTCTTACGACAGGCTCCCTATTCTTATCGTCAATTGAATTACTTATCCTTTTTTGACAAAAGCATCCATAGTCCGCCTATGAACATTATCTTGTACATCACTATCAGTGCATTTACTATCTTTCTCTTCCAATATTTTTCTAAACATATTCTTTACATCTTCATTAACAGATGTACACGCTACTACATTCTTATTAGTGAGTGCCAAATGAGGTTTCATGCAGTGAGCTCCATCACTACAAACTTTCCGCAATAGTTACATTGCACTCATTTGTTATCTTCTCCAGTCCGAGTACAATGTTCTCATGTAATATGAGTACTATTGTTTTGTTTTTACATACTACTAGCAAAAAAATAGGTATTAAAATATAATCATTTATTTAGCAAAAAATATAATCATAAAACACAACATATATTAATTATCATCAAACAAAAAATATATTAATTGCATCTAACATGTCAAATATAATGATTGAATTACACTCACAATATAATATAACTACACTCAAAATATAAATCCAGTATAACTAAACTTACAATAAATTAATTTTAAAATATGAAGGTACTTATACATGATTCAAAACTTTTCAATATTTAAAGCTTTTCGACTTCGCTCTTCCCAATGAAAATAAAGCCTTCCCTCTTGTCAAAGCTTTTTCTTTTTTCTCTTCAACCCTTCTTTTTTTTCTTCACTTATTCCCTCACATTCGTTTAAAACGAGAAGAAAGAACCAAAAGGAAGCAGAAGAAATGGACGGCAACAAACTGGAGGAAAAAGAAAGAAATTATTAGGTATGAGTAATGATAGATAGAATAATATGTATTATATAGAATTTTATTCCATTGGAAAATCTCGATTTTGGGGGGTCTAAGATGATCTGCAAATCCCATTTTTTGGGGCTTAAATCTGTATCGCAAGAATCGCGATTCAGACCGATATGGGAGCCAAATCACGATTCCTTGCAATTCAAAGTGGATTTTTGCAGAAAACAATTATACCATGAGAGTTGTATGAGTTTTCTTATTTTTGGATCCAAATTGCACGGTTCAACTCCTGAATCGTGCGATTTTGACAATTATGATTATAAGTACCATTAATAAGTTACTTGTCGGAGCATGCTGACAAAGCAAAGTAGAGTGCAAGCCTAAGTTAGCAAAGCAGAGCCATGTAGGAACACTCATTTTTGAGTGGGGGTTCTGGGTGATGGGTGTGCAGGGACAGTCCCCGTGGTACGATACATATTAATTTTATAATTAGGTATGTACTGTTATTGGGCCGGACTAAGGGTATTTAAATACTCTGTTAGCCCTATGTAAGAGAGACATGAAATAATAAGAAAGTCGTCCATCTTGCTCCCGTGGACGTAGGCACATTGGCGAACAACGTAAATCTTATATTCTTGTTTTCAATTTTTTTTCGAATTCAATTAATCACCATAATTGTTGTGTGGCCACTGCACAACAACTGGCATCGGAGCATAAGATTCTGATATCTGGAATGTCTTTTGCAAAATTCGACTTTGGTGAAGTTCGACGAAACTGGAAATTTCATATTATGGCAAAGGAGTGCGAAGGATATGTTAGTGTTGCAGGGGATGGTGAAGGCATTATATGGAAAACAATTGAAACGTATGGATGACGAAAATTGAGAAGAATATGAGGTAAAAGTAGTGGCGATGATCAGACTTTGTGTGACTGACGACGTGATGTATTACATCATGGATGAGGAATCACCAATAGAAGTTTGGTTGAAAATGAAGAGTGAGCATATGTCCAACTCGTTGACAAACAAACTCTATCTTAAGCAGAAATTGTATGGGCTTAAAATGTCAGAGGACAAAAATTTAGAACAACACATTAATGTGTTCAATCAGATTATCAGCGATCAGGAGAGAGTTTTTTGAATTCCTTGCCATTGTTTTCTACATACGAAAATTTGATTACTACTCTGATGTGGGGGAAGGAAACCAGAGGATGTCACCAGTGCTCTGTTGAATTTTCAGCAGTGAAAGAAGGTCAGTGATGAGATTTCGCAAGATGAAGGTCTTGTGGTGAAAAGTAACCAGAAACATGGAATAAGCAAGTCTCGGTATGTATAGAATAAAAGGGACAAAAAGGGACAAAAAGGGACAAAAAGAAGGATATCTCATGTTTTAAATGCACGAAAAAGGGTATTTTAAATGGGACTGTCCAAAGAGAAGGAAAAGATATTTGGAATATAGTGATGGTCCATCAAAGTCTGCCAATATGGTGGAAGAAGAAGATTTAAATAATGGGGACGGCAATATGATTTCTGTTTCAGCCAGGTCAGCTGACACATCATTCGATTATGGATTCGGCATGTTCGTATCACCTGACACCTGGCAAGGATTCGTTCAACACCTACAAATTGGTAAATTTTAGTTCTGTTCTAATGTGTAACGATGTATCATGAAAAGTGATTGGAATAGGGAGTATCTAAATTGAGACGTTTGATGATATGATGAGAACATTATGTGACATCAGATATTTACCAGATTTGAGGAAGAATATGATTTCATTGGGCACTTTGGATTGTAACGATTATAGTTAAAATTTGCAAGTGGAGTAATGAAGGTGAGTAAAGAGATGTTGATAGTGATGAATGAACAAAAGTTATCATGAAATATCTAGAGATTGTTGGATACCACAATTGTAGGTGGAGTCACAGTTGTAGAGGTTGAATCTCATATGCGGCTCAGTCATAAGGGTGAACGTGGGATGACAAGGCTTCATAAGAGAAATTTATTGAATGGTGTTAAGACATGCAAGCTCGATTTTTGCAAATATTGTTCGTTGGGAAAATAGAACAGGGTGCGATTTAAGACACCGATACACAAGATAGAGGGAATTCTAGACTATTCTCATACTGATGTTTGGGGATAGTTAGGGTTATATCTCGTGGTGGATACATGTATTTCATTGATTATTATTCGTGAAAGATCTGGGTTTACTTCATTCGGTACAAATCTGAAGTGTTTGTTAAGTTTAAGTTGTGGAAAGAGAAATAGAAAATTAGACATGAAGAAAGAATAAATGTCTTTGTTCAGACAATGGTACTGAGTACATAAATGCAAAATTCCAACAGTTGTGTGAGCAGCATGGGATTAAGAGACATTTTACAGTCCACAAGACACCACAACAAAATGGTGTGGTAGAAAGGATAAACAAAATGATAGCTGAAAAACACTATTCTTAGGTTGAGTTGCAGGGAATGCAAAGAATTTCTGGGCAGAGGAAGTAAATATGACATGTTTCTTGAATAATGGATCGTCGATAATAGTCCTAGATGGAAAAGTAGCTGAAGAAGTGTGGACGGGTAGTGAGGTAGACTACACGGGTTTGAGAGTATTTGAATGCCCAACCTATATACATGTTTCTAGTGAGGAAAAATCTAAGCTTAATGCAAATTATAGACAGTGTATTATTCTGAGATATCAAAAAAGGGTGAAAGGTTAAAAACTATGAGATCTGAAAGAAAACAAGATGGTAATCAATAAAGACGTGATTTTGATGAAAAATTTATTTTGCAGCGTACTCAGGGAGAAGAGAAATAAGTGCCCTAAAATTGCATCATCAATGATCGTGTGGTGCAGGTGGAGCTAGAGAGCTATGATAGAGATGATGGTCTCAGCATGTAGAGGGTTTGACCTCAGGTGATCACCAACACAGTATAGTCACAAGCAGACCAGATTCACTAGTAAATCACCTACCAGGTACGGTTTTGAAAAATTTGGTGTCTTATGCACTTATTACTAGTAGTGGAGATCCTATAACTTTTTAGGAGGCAATACAAAATCCTGAGAACAGTTGATGGATGAGTACTATGGTGGAGGAGATGGAGTTTCTGCATAAGAACCAAACATTTGAGTTAGTGGAACTTTCTGAGGTGAAGAGAGCAATAGGATGCAAGTGGGTGTACAAGAGGAAAGATGCAGTTTCAGAAATAGAAGGAGAAAAATTCAAGACTCGTTTAGTGGCAAAGGGTTATCACAGAGAAAGGGAGTTGAATATGATGAGATTTTCTCTTTTGTGGTTAGACACTTCCATAAGGGCAGTGTTGGCACTAGTAGTGCTTTCTGATATACATTAGATAAGATGAACGTAAAGGCAATTTTACATCATGGTGACTTGTAGAACCAAATTTGGATGGTGTAGCACGAAGGGTTAATTCTCCCTAGAGAGGAACATTTAGCCTGTAGTTTGACAAAATCTCTTTACGGGTTGAAGCTATCTCTGAGGCAGTGGTATAAGATGCTTGATGTCTTTATGATCTGGATTGGCTATAAAAGATGTGAGTATGATTGTCGTGTTTATGTGAGATGTCTTGATGATGGTTCATATATTTTTCTATTACTGTATGTGGATGGTATGCTGATTACTGCTAAGAGTATGAGTGAGGTGAACAAGTTGAAGGATTTATTGAGTAATGAGTTTGACATGAAGGATTTGGGTGCAGCCAACATGATTCTTGGGATCGAGATTCATAGGGTTAGAGTTACTAGGAGATTGTAGCTATCCGAGCAAGATTATGTTGAGAAGGTTTTGGATATATTTAGCATGGGTCATGCCATACTAGTGAGTACACCTTTGGCGAATCATTTCAAATTATCTACCTCGCAATGCCACAAGGCAGATGATGAGATTCGTATCATATGCTAGCGTTGTTGGATGTTTGATATATGTTATAGTTTGTATGAGACCAGATTTGGCACAAGCTATAAGTGTGGTTAGTAAAATCCTATCTAGCTCAGGTCGGTAGCATTGGGACTATTGCATCATGTTCAGCAAGCATCAGGATAATTTTTCAGTAGTGGGATAAATGGATGCAGACTATGCATAATTCGGATGAAAGGTGGTCTATGACAGGTCATGTGTTTATCCTTTCGGGAGGACAATTTGTTGGAAGTCCATAGTACAACCTATAATTACATTATCTACTACTGAGTAAGAGTACATCCAGTTGCTCAGCTACTAAGAAAGTTTTATATCTTACAGAATTGGTCAAGGAGTCGGGTGTCCAGCAAGGTGGAGTTCAGTTGCATTGTGATGTTAGAGTCTCATTTACCTGACAAAGAACCATATTTACCATACTAGAACGAAATATATTGATGTGAGGTTTCACAATATCAGAGAATTGGTTACTTCTGGTGAATTGTTACTTGAGAAAGTTCACACTTTTGAGAATGCAACAAACATGTTGCAAAGTGTATTTCTACTGACAAGTTCAAGCATTGCTTAGTATTGTTGAATGTCTTCAGTTGCTAGATGAAAGATAACCCCATTCCCATGGTCATGCTTCTTATTCTCTTAAGGGATGGATGGTACGGTAAATATTAATTTTGTAATGAGGTCTGACCGTAAATGGATCTTGAGGGCCCACACTAGGGTTATTTAAATACTCTCTTTTGTAATCCTATATAAGAGAGACAAGGAATAATAGAAAAGTCGCCGCTCTTGCTCCCATGGACGTAGGTACATTGTCGGGCCACATAAACTTTCTGTTCTTATTTTTATTTTGTTTTCGTATTCAATTAATCACCATAATTATTGCATGATCGCTTCACAACAAGATGTACTTCGCCGGTGATTCCCAAATGTATATGTTGTTAGGAATTTTTCGGAGTCTTCCTCTAGGACAATGTCCTTAGAGGGAACAATGAATTGATTGTTTTCCCCTCATCGCGCAACCTGAGCAAGTGCATTGCCGGACTACGACGCTTGTTGGAGCTCGTACATCTAACACTTTTGCAGTGGCATTGATCACTGGGAAAATTTTTTTCTTTGCCCTGTCAGAGGGAAAATTTTGCGAAAATGCCCTGCCGCGCAGTTGGCTACTGCGCGGCAGGTGTTCGCGCATTTGGCAAATGCGCGGCCTTCTTTGGCCATTTCTGCCCTCCCCGGCTATATATACACCCTTTTCTTCGTACATTTTCTCACACCTCCAAAAACACATCTTTTCGCCTATCATCAAGGAGTAACTACCTTTGGAGAATAATTTTTTGAGGTACTTTCTTGTATGAATTTGTTATATAATTGTTATAATATAAACTTTCTTGTATATTTTATTTATAGGTATTATAATGGATAACTCGGGCGGATCTGGATTTTTTGATTGGATTACTGGTTCTAGATCTCAAATACCTGATTTAAATATGCCTGCGGATGTTGC
>JAOYMZ010013140.1:0-20419 GCA_025802335.1 Pinguicula primuliflora
CACCCCCGTACCGTCGTTTGCAAGAGAGTCCACCACACACAGAAGAAAATTGATGGTACGTCGAAACTTGAATCTTACAAGCCAAAACTAGGTGTGAGGCAAGTACATCCTAGCCATTTATAGTAAAAGCAAATTGTGAACACAGCCCATACATTCTAAATTAAAGTTTTATTGAACAAGAGAAGGAGCATTTCAATGAACCTATAAATGAGACCGAGCAAGCCGATAATCAAAGATATGAGTCGGCCAAATGATGATCCAAGACATGAGTCTCACACAGACGATGATCCAAGAAATGATTCTGAGCAAGTATTAACAAGTGGTGAGTTAATACGGTCAGTCGTCGATACGTTTGGGGATGCATCAGACATACATATAGCTCAATATTACGACTAGAGAGTGCACTTGATGAAGAAACTGCAGGTCATTGCGCTTAGAGAAAATATTGAACTTATTGCAAATCCAGCAAGTCTTTGTTCGCACGTTGCATCGATCCGACATGAAAATGGAGGGCACGAGGGGCGAAAGTCTGTGATGGGTCATCGAATTTTACAATCCGAATGTACAAGGGCGATCATAGTTGTTCTTGCGTGTATAGAAATGCAAACCATCGCTAGATGACGTATGCCATGATGGTAGAAGTTGTTACTCCTCAATTTGTTGGTATTGGGAATGGATCTGTTCCGAAAGCAATCCAGGCACTCGTTCGAACGAACCTAGAGTACAAGTAAGTTAGGACAAAGCTTGGCGGGGGAGGAGACGTTCTCAAGAAATCATCTGAGGTTCGCTTGGAGACAACTTCCGTCTCACTTATATTACCTCGAATGGTCAAATCCAGTGTCGATAAGGGCTTCATGAGGAAAGTGGTTGGGACTGATGACACCTTTTTGAAAGGTAAATACAAGGGAATTATGTTGGTTGCAACAACACAAGGTGGTGAAGGCAAGTATTAAGCTTGAGGAATTGTTGATCTGGAGAATATACATTCGTGGACATTTTTCCTCTCGAAATTGAAAGATGTCATTGGTGATACCAACGATCTCGCAATAATCAAATAGGGCAAAGAGTATTGCGGCCATGGTCAGTGACATTTTTCAAAATGGCCATCAAGGCGTATGTGCATGGCACCTCGGGCAGAACTTAAAGAAGAATTATAAGTGTGGATGCATTATGGAATCGTACTGGAAGGTTGTCCAAGCATAGAGGGTCGAAGAATTCAATAGTTGCATGACATAAATTTCATCGAAGTACCCTGAAGTAGTTACGTTCCTTGAAGAAGATAGTGGACATCAAAGATGAGGCTGGTGACACTATCCACAATGCAGGTATAACATCACGACGATAAACCTTATCGAATCTACGCAATGTTAGGCGATTAGAGGGAATACCCGGTTATTTCCCCACTGGATGCAGTTACCAGAAAAATACCACAATTGTGGAATAAGAGATGACACAAAACTGCATCTGGAAATAGTACACACTCTCCTGCTCGGGAAGCTCAATTAAGGGATTAATGGTCTAAAGCCAACGAACTAGTTGTCAGTCAGCTCAATGAATATGAGTATGAAGTATCAAAAGGTGATAATGTGTCTGTCGTGGTGAATATTTCGGAAAAGCCGTGCAATGCATGGAGATCAATATAGAGCGGGTCACAGTATGTACATGCGTTTTCAACAGCAAAAAAATTTGAGAGGGTGGAATAGGAGTTTCCGCATCCTCCCATGAATTAGTTGTGATCTAAACTAGGTAGTTCGATTAAAATTCAACGATCAAGATAGATTGTCTGAAAGGATATCATGGAAGATGTGTTAACGAACATAAAATTTCCTGTGATTGTGACCCCGAACCCCTCCAGTTCTCCTGGTATTCTCTCCCATTAATTTTGGACGCACGACGAATGTGATACCTTAACAAAGAGAAATAAGCTACACTGCCATAACTTTTTTGCCAGAAAATTCTGGTAGTGCCCAATTTTAGTGTTTATATAAAGATATTGTTGCGCCATGGAGGATCAAAATCCATGCCACCACCTTCTCTCAACTTTCACTGGACAACATGCGCATTTATGAAATTAATATTTCAAAATTTAATATATACCAAAAATTAGTAATTTTCTTTATTTTTTGGTATTAATATTATAAAGGTTTCGTTGCTGAAAAACTAAACACTATACCATATCAATCTTAAAAATAATTATAAATCAAACCAAATCAAACATACCCAGTAAGTCCCGCCATTAGATAGAGTCTGAGGAGAGTGGGATGTACGCAATCATATCGTCACCTCTAAACAGGATGAGAATATTATTTTCGCTGAGAGCCCAGCTCAACAAAAAAGAACAATAATAGTAATAAAAAAAATAAAAAATAAAAAAGAAATAATAATAATCAAAAAAGAGAAGCAAATATAATTAATAAATCCTAAAAATGATTATATAAACCTTAAACCAATTGTAAACGATATCATTCTGATCAATAAGCTTTATAATACTTAGAAGAAATTAAAAAAATATTAATTAAAAAATATATTTAAATTTATGATTAAATCAAAATCGCTGATTTGATATGCCAAAAAAATTCTGGTAGATTGTTACTGCAATTTAGCATTTCTGCAATAAAAAATATATTTGGCACATCTAGCATTTTCTTCTTGTTTGTATGTATTTATATTGGGGAATGCTATGTATACATACTAAATTTACACAGAATTTTGTGTACGAGAAATACGATGCTGTTTTCATTTGGCATCTTCAATTCAAGAAATAACAAACGGCACACAACAGTTGTTGTCTGTCTAAGGTTATGTTTGTAAATTCTACTGAAAAATATTTTTTGTCTTTTCAATCGCAGAAGCTCGTTTTACACTGCCTGCGATTTTAGCTTTTGGAGTAGTTCTGGGAGGCTTAAGGCGGTGACAATTTTATAATTATTTAAAAATTCACTTTTAAGATAATTTTATCTATATACAAATCGATAATACCAAGATACCCAAAATTTTTCCCGTATTATATCCAGTTTATCACACGATTTTATTTAATTTTTGCCACAGTAAAGTCCTCACTGCAAACACTTTATAACTTCTTTATACAAGTACATTTTTTAAAAATCATTCTCAAAAGCCAAAAGCAGTTTTTTCAGTAGAACTTGCAAACATAATCTAACTCTGTCGCTTTGAAGCACAACCACTTTTAAGGGTTTCCTCTCTGACAAGCAACACGACAAATAGCAACGGTCGATTGTCCCTTTGGCGGACGGCGAAATAGATTATGATGAAAATGACGAAAGAAGAATGCGCTGAATAGCAAAAAAACAAGAAAATATTTGGTTTCTGAGATTAAGTGTGTGTTTGCGAATGCTTCTACTTTGGCAAAACACTTTTCAATTGAGAAAATTTAAAAAAAAGTGATTTGTATTAAAATGTTGTGTGTTTGGAAAAACTGTGGTACTAGAGAAAAAAATTCTAAAGTAGTGTTTGCAAATATTTTTAATTGAAAATAACTTTTCTTATATTTATATAATCAATTTTACCTTTACAAATCACCAAACTTCTTCTTATATTTCCTTGGAAAAAAATCTCAAAGATTTCTCCACTTGCTGCATTTCGACCTAACACAAAATGACAATTATGCTTTGGAGTTGCGAAGGCACGACATCCCATGGTGAAATGGAATTCCATGGAGATTATGCTGCGAAGCGGCAGTGTGGAGGCACGGCTGTGCACCATTTCGACCTTACACAAAATGACGCAAGCCGATTGTCAGTGGCATTTCGTTGAACAAGATCGGGGTATTGATTTCTGCAAGTCCTTGCTGGAGATTGTCTCCGACGAAATTTGTACGAGAACGAGTTCCTGCACCCTGGAGTTGCTTGTGGAGATCATGACCACTTCGAAGAAATCACGGATAAAGGCCATAGAAGCCGGCACCGTCTTCATGCTGGTGGAGCTTCTACCGGATTTCGATAAGTCCAAATGTGCAAAAATCGTGCATTTGATCAAATTACTGTGTGAATGCGACGAGGGGAGACAGGCAGTGGCAGAGAAAATGGTGAGTGTGTCGATGAGGGCCGGTGTGAAGATCATGTGGTGATCTCGAGCTTCCAGCCATCAGAAAAGGCTCTGGAGCAGATGATGGTCTCCGGAAAAGATTTTGGGGGAGAAAATGGACAGAAATGTCTTTTATGTATATTTTGTTTATTTTAAAAAATATCACCACCTACTTTTCCCCCGCAGAAATATCTTCTCCCCTGCTTTTGGATTATAAACCAAAATTATGTTTGCACTTTTAAAGTGAAAGCAGAAGCAAATCTAGCAAACACTCAAAAAACTAAAAGTACGGTGCAACCTTCAGAAGCAGTTGCAAACACTCCCTAAAAAGGGGAATGCCAAAATAGTGGCGGCGGCGAAGACTGTTTTGCGGGACGTGAGAAACACAAGATTGGTCGGTGCACTGTAGTTGCCCTAGAGTCTAGACATACAACTTGTGAGGATAGTTTGTTCCAAACTTTTTTTGATAGGTAAGTGATTCCATTCCTTTTAAATAAAATATTTACACAATAAAAATAAAACCCCAAAAGTGGGCACACTAAGAAATATAAAAAATATAACTGGGCCAATCCACTAGGTTTGCCCAGACCTTCTTAATTACTAGGCCAATCGGCCCAGTTCTCTTGTCACAGGTGGTGGGCCAACCTTAGGGTTGGCCCAAACCACTCAAACCATGGTTTGAGTGGCCAGAGTATCGCGAGTCACCGACAAACACTTGGTAACCACGAGCATCAACCAGCCGGCGAACAGGAATCACAGAGTAGAGCGGGAGCCAAAGACCGGCGACGGACAGAGCAGGAACAGGGAAGATGCACAGGGAAATCGGAGGATGCCGGAGTAGGACCTGCAGGAGGATGCCGGAGCAGAGCGACGAGCTGAGCAGGAGCAGAAGGATGCCAGAGTAGGACACACAGGAGACCAGCGACAAGCAAGGTGCGCCGGTGAACACGAACCACGAGCAGGATAGGAGCCAACTGGCGAGCAGAGCAGGAGCAAGAGGATTCTGGAGCAGTACGGGCGGGAGAGAGACAGGCGAGTCGGGAACCGACGACAGCAGGGAGAATCAGGGACGGAGGCCGGCGAGTAGTGACCAGCAAGCATAGGTTCTGGGCTTCAGCTGGAAACAGGTGCAGCAGGAAACAGGCAGGGCAGCAGGAGACAGGGCAGTAGGACTTCAGCTTTGGGAACCGGGCAGCAGGACTTCAACTTTGGAAAACAGGGCAGCAGGAAACAAACCGACGAGCAGAGGTCGATAATAGTGGAGGCAGGGAGATCTGGGCAACGCAGGAACAGGGCGGCGACGGCAGAGTGGAGAGAGGGAGATCTAGACGACAACAACGAGCACAAGATCTGAACAAGAGTAGCCGACAGTTGCTTCTTCTTTGCCTAACGCGGCGGTTGCAGAATCTCTCTCACGAAAGATTTGAAATTTCAAATTTCAATTTTTTCAGAAAGGAAGAGAGAAGGCAAAGGTTCTCTCTCCTCCTTTAGAAACACCACAAGAGGACAGTTTGTTCCAAACTGAATCTCTTCAAGATCTTTTCTTTGAATTCTATTACATGCGAATATCATTGTACTATCTTTTTTTACCATCACTAAATTCACTGAGAACAAACACTACAGTAATTCCATCATATGTTGAGAAATGGATGAACATCGTCCTATTTGAGTACACAAAATTTTGTGCAAATTGAGTTTGTGGGTACTGGGTAGTGTTTTTCATTTACATTCATCTTGAATTTATAAACAATTATTTTTTGGGGGAAATACCTAGGAATATAAAATTAAGTACAAAATTTCGGCAATTTGCAATCGCGGAAATCATTTGTCACAAGTTATGAAATCATCGTATCAAGGATTTTGACGTCCTACTTTAGAAACCTTATCATTTCCGTAATTTTTGTCCGAGTTTAGTGTTAGAAATGTTTGATTTTAATGTTCAATCTTATTTCAATTCCAGCCGTTTGTATCTATCATGCAATTGCATGTCCCTCGACCTCGTCACCAGGCCTCAGACATAATATGAAATTCCTTGATCCCAAATCCATCAATTTTTGTTCGGGATCCAAGCCTGCAAAAAAAAAAAAATCATGAATTTCTGAAGTCTGGCCTCCAAGAATTTTGCTACAGGACAACACTCAAATGCACCGCTTGAGCGTGCACAAATACATTAATATTGGTGTGTACGCTGCAATAAGTGAGCTGTGCGTAAAAGTGGTGTCGGTATAGAACTCCTCGGGCACCCATATTAGGACTTGTTATATTAAATTACTAGACCCGACCCACCATCCATTTTATATATATGTACTTACAGTTGAGGCTAAAGGAAGAATAATATAGCCGGTAGCATGCTGGATCGTTGGACTTGAGCAACGGCCTCTGCTTCCTCTTGACGTAAACGTCAATCGTTGCCTTTATCAAGTCGTCCACGATTTTCTCCGCCGGCAGCACCACCTGCACGCGCCCCACACTGTTCTGTATGCTGACATTGAACAACATTCTGATGGAATCTCTTTGCGACGAAGATGAAGAGCCCATTGAAATTCCTACTTGTCTTTGGTATGCGTATCAGTCACATTTGTTGAAATATATAGTAGCAGCAAGAGCCAGAGTGGCGGTTACTGGATGAAAAAATAAGTTTGCACTTTTGTCTGAAACCATTGCATGAATCCGGCATAAAATTTGTTATCAAGAAAGTTTGGAGCAGGGAAGTTTCGAGGAAACTGATTCCACTTTGCTTTGAAAAGAGGAAAGAATACATGCTCAAGAATGCTCCTCAAATATGAAGGAAGATGGACGCGCGCGATTCATAAACCCTATGCGATTTCAACCGCCCGGGCAGCAACCAATAGGAGCGACAGCCGTATGGCCGTCGCCACCGCACCCACTTTTGCGACAGTCACACCACTTCCCCTTGGCTTCTTTTGAAAATCATGCTGGAATTGTTTTTGAGGAGCAAGAAGACGCAAAATCAGGAAACAGATTTCAGGCAGACTGATCGTTTCTTATGCTATTAATTGTGTTCTGCTTACTGTTTTGTTAATTGGCTTTTATTTCTTTTGTTTAGTGTAAGTTCTTTTTGGGCCGTGATGCTGGGCCGATTTATTTGACTTATTGTTGACTTGGTATGTATAAAAGAAGACAACATGTAGAAATAAGAGTGAGTATCACATTCTTCAAAAATTTCTTCTCTCTCGAATGTTCTAGGCACTGTACGAGCTCTTGGAGGGTTTGCACCAGGAGCAAAATCCTTGTTGATCAGTGTCTGAATTTCAAGAATTAGCTTAAAGGAGGGTCCTTTTTTACATGGTATCGGAGCGAGGTTTGCAAAATTTCAGGTAAAAGTCTTAGTAACTTGAATCAAACCCTCCGTCTTGTTTTATCCATTCCGCTGCAAGTTTCTGTCTCTTGTCTTATACAATGGCCAAACACTTTGGGGATTTGAAGAGTCCTGGAACTTTGATGAAGGGAAATCAAAAATTTAATCCAGTGTCACAGAATGTAAGCCATGGAAGTAAGAGTGTGACAGGGAAATATGGAGAAGGTAGATGTGAACACTGTCATATTATAGGTCATACAATTCAGGAGTGTTACAAGTTACAAACATGTGATTATTGCAATCGTTATGGACACTCAAACAAGAACTGCTTTAAGCTGAAAGGAAAGGGAAAGAAGCCTTCCGGTCACTGTGCTCACGCTGTTATACCTTCACCCATAGATGATCCATCCTATCGCTCCACCGTGGCTGAGATGGTCAAACAGGAAGTTAGCAGGGCATCAAAGCAGCGAGCTCAAATCAAACTTCTACCTCAAAAGGTGTTGAATATACAGGTGCTAAAACCTTTCTTCGGGCCCTTGTTATTTCTCCTATACTTAAACCAGGTGATTGGATAATAGACACTGGAGCATCTTGCCATATTTCAAATAATCTATGGCAGCTGAGTAATACACGCCCTGTTAAAGGTGCATTGAAAGTTAAGCAAGCAGATGGAGCAATGGCTCAGGTTAAAAATATTGGGGAGGTGATCTTGAGCAGTAGACTGACTTTAAACAATGTTTTATATGTGCCAGCATTTAGCTTCAATCTACTATCAGTATCTAGACTCTTAATTCATTCGCATATGTTCTGCACTTTCTTTCCGACACATTGCATTCTGCAGGACTTGAAGAGTAAGCAGATTATAGCTGTGGGAAAGGCACTTCAGGGTCTATATGTTTTGGACAAGTCCAGCTTCAATTTTTTGCCGCACAAGGAATTGCTAACACCATCCAAGACCTTGTCTTTGAAGTCCGGGACTTGTAATATAACTGATGTTGAATCTGGTCTTCTGTCTGCATCGATGGATTACTCTTTGTGGCATGAGCGTCTAGGGCATGCATCTTCTAATGTAATCAAACGCTTATCTTTTGTGGATGATATGACTAAATCTGATGCAGTGTGTGAAGCATGTCATAGGGCAAAGCAGGTCCGAATTCCCTTCCCTGCTCATATCAAGTGCACACAAGCACCTTTCGAGTTGGTGCATATGGATCTTTGGGGTCCGTACTCGATTCCAACATTGAATGGAGCAACATACTTCTTGATTATCATTGATGATCATAGCCGAAGTACTTGGTTATACTTGCTAAAGAACAAGGGGCAGGTATGTGAGACTATTGAACACTTCTTGAATTTGGTGCATACACAGTTTGGACAGACTGTTAAGACAATCCGAATAGACAATGGAACAGAATTCAGCAATCAGGCGTGTGAATCTTTGTTCTCCCACAGAGGCATCGTTCACCATAAGAGTGTTCCATATACGCCACAACAGAACGGGGTTGTGGAACGTAAACATCGACATCTAATGGAAGTGACCAGAGCGATTCTATTTCGATCAAATTTGCCAAAAAAATTCTGGGGGGAAGCCGTTCTAACCGCAGCTTTCATCATCAACAGACTGCCATCTACAGTACTCGAATGGAAAAGTCCTTATGAAATTCTGTTTGGAAAACCGGCGGATTTAAATATGTTGAGGGTGTTTGGATGTCTCGGCTATTGCAAGGTAACCTCTCCTCATCTAAACAAACTGGCTTCAAGGGCCTTTACGGCTGTTTTCGTAGGATATTCAGGAGCGAGCTAGGGATACAAGGTATATGATCTCGAATCAAGGAGGATAGTTGTCACGCGAGATGTGACCTTCTATGAAAATATATTCCCCTTTCAAACCTCCAATGCACCTGGTTCTGACCATTTACGATCAGAAATTCTGAAACCAATAATCGACAGTAGCTCACCTCCCACCGGTGGATCGCCTGCCAATGAATATACTCCAATAGCTACAGAGCCTGCAATCAGGAATGAAGATGAATCTCCTGGTCATCCTCCTTTGGATACTGTACAACAGGATGTTGATAAAAAATCACCGGGGCTCACACCAGAAATGTCATCTATAGGATCAGATTCCTCAACTGGTAGCCATGAATATCATTCTGCTGCATCACCTGAAGAACGAGTGATACCTAGACGCAGTACCAGAGTCAAAGCAACCCCAAAATGGCATCCAGACTATCACTTTTCAAACTTATCATCTGTGGTATCTTGCTTCTTCTCAGATTCAACAAGACAGGATCCACAATCTTATTCTGAGGCCAAACATTGCCCTGAATGGGTTGAACCAATGAAGGCTGAATTACAAGCACTTGAGATGAATCAAACTTGGGAGCTAACATCATTACCTCCAGGAAAACGAACTATTGGTTGCAAGTGGGTTTACAAAACCAAGAGGAATCCTGATGGGACTATATCTCGTTACAAGGCACGCTTAGTCGCTAAAGGATATAATCAGATTCAAGGAATACATTATTTTGACAGTTTTTTGCCTGTGGCCAAGCATACCACGATCAGACTCTTACTTACAGTGGCAGTGAACAGAGGCTGGGAGATTTTGCAACTAGATATAAACAATGCTTTTCTGCACGGACGTCTAGACGAAGAAATTTATATGGATGTTCCTCCTGGATATACCAGTGCTTCTTCAGACCAGGTTTGTCTATTGAAATGTTCAATTTATGGTTTGAAACAATCGTCTAGGCAGTGGAATAAGGAGTTTACTTCGAGCCTTCTAAATTATGGGTTTGTTCAATCCAGTCACGACCAATGTTTGTTCATCCTTGATAATTCAGACTACTTCCTGGCTTTGCTTGTCTACGTAGATGACGTTCTACTCACAGGAAATTCTGTCACAGAAGCAACTAAAGTCAAGAAGTATCTTGATGACAAATTTAGCATAAAAGATCTGGGTGATGCAGCTTATTATTTAGGTGTTGAACTACTACCTTCTCCTCAGGGCCTTTATGTTACACAGAGAAGATACATATTGGATTTGATTGCTGATGTTGGTCTCGAAGAAGCTAAGCCAACCTTAACTCCTTTACCTCCTGGCACTAAAATGACTGCTCAAGATAAATCACCTCTACTCCTTGATCCCACCAAATATCGAAGTCTAGTTGGACGTCTTTTATATCTAAATTTTACAAGGCCGGACATCAGCCATGCGATGCAACAGCTGAGTCAATTTATTAATGCTCCACACGAGGCGCATTGGACCACAGCGATGCATGTAGTGAAGTACTTGAGAGGTTGTCCAGAGCTTGGATTGTTTCTTCCACGCTCAAATGAATTAAAGTTGGCAGCTTTTTCGGATTCCGATTGGGGATAATGTCCAGATTCCAGGCGTTCCATCACAGGATTTTTTATTCGATTAGGGGATGCAACTATTTCTTGGAAAACCAAGAAACAGACAGTGGTTTCACGATCTTCTGCTGAAGCGGAATACAGGAGTCTTGCAAGCACAGTATGTGAATTAAAATGGTTGTCCTTTCTACTGCAGGAGCTCAGAGTACCATTGGTCACACCTATTCCCGTTCACTGTGATAATCAGGCGGCAATGCACCTAGTTGCTAATCCAGTATTTCACGAGCGAACAAAACATATAGAGATGGACTGCCATCTGATTCGAGATCATTTCAAGGCTGGCTTCATTCGTTTACTGTATCTCCCGACAGCACATCAGCCCGCTGATCTATTTACAAAAGCTTTACCTCAAGTCCCTTTCCAGCATCTTTTGTCCAAGATGGGCTTGGGATTGTCCCCCGTCGCTCCATCTTGCGGGGGGTGTTAAAAATCATGCTGGAATTGTTATTGAGGAGCAAGAAGACGCAAAATAAGGAAACAGATTTCAAGCAGACTGATCGTTTCTTATGCTATTAGTTGTGTTCTGCTTACTGTTTTGTTTATTGGCTTGTATTTCTTTTGTTTAGCGTAAGTTTTTTTTGTTCAGACAGCGACACGTGTCACTCTAACAGGGCATATGTAGAAATTTGCTGAGCATGATAGACTATTTTGTTGGTTAATACTGAAAGTTCATTCATCTACTTTAGATATGATGAAATGAATTGCTTCTTTTAGTTCTTTTGTGTTATCGTGTTGTTCTTCAACTTTCTCTGATTGTTTACAGAAGAGTTTCTTGATGACAATTTACATTTCAACTTAAATCGTTTTAGAAATTTGAGACCTACATAATTATCCAAGAAAGAAATTTTATAATGAGAATTTGGGAGTTGAATATAACCAAAACAAGAGCTCTGCCATACATTCGGTTACTGATACAACATTTAATAATAACATAATATGAACATGTAACTTTAAAAAAAGGTACAAAATTGTATTCTAGACCAGACTAAAATCTGCAGAAAAAACCAACTAAAAATCTGCAGAAAAAACCAGCAAAGAACCTTCAGAATAATCCAGCCAAACATCTTCTGGAAAAAAAAGCAAAAGAATAAGCTAATTCACACAGATTGTAAAACATATCAGAATAACAGTAACTATGTAAAATTAATACCAGCAAACATAATAAGATGCAAAATTCGCATTCACCAGTTTCTTGAAATTGAAGCCCACCGTTCTGAGGAAGCAAGAACACATGGCCTTGTTGAGAAACTGGATACAGGACAAGGCTGACATGTTTGTTGATTTTATTTTACTGTTTGTTTGTATTGTGTAGACAGTTTTAGTTAGTCAGCCCACTAAGCCTGAGGGAGTCCAACGGTTGTACATATATATACACCAATTGGTGTAGATTGAGAGACCTTGTTCCTTCTTTCGTTGCTTTTACACCAGTTATCATTCTGCACTTGGTGCTTTCCTTTACTGGTTTTCCGCAAGTTTTTTCTTCACCCATTAGGCGTGTGAAGGTGGAAGCTCTCCACGAAATCCTTGAGCACCATCTTTACCATTATTGTGCTGGTGAAAGAGAGCAGCATCTTTAATTCAAGCCACGGTTTTAATTCTGCTAGTGAAAGTGGTACAGAGTACCTATCTCTGTTTTCTCGTTGGTCTTCTTGAAACTATCTCTATTTTCCTAGTTAGTTTTCTTTATGGTATCGGAGCGACTTTCTTGGTTGTAATTGACCTGCCACTGCTATTGCTTCAAATTCTGCTGCTATAACTTGTTTTCTCCATTCCTATCATTTCTACTATGTTGCTATAATTCTGATGCTACTTTCACACTTATATTCTGCTGCTATTATCTATTATGCTGCTATTACTTATTCCCCTGCATTTCCCCACAAATCCTGATCACCTCCACTTCCATTTCCTACACAAAGCTGTACCCAGACGAATTTCCTACTACCAGCAATAGATAAAATATTCAGAGCACATAACTGAAGATTTGATTCAAATTCTTCTAAACAATGGGTTCAAAAATTGAAACCCAGCTTGCCTCTTGCTTATCTACAAGTCAAGAAATTTCAAAAGTCATCAACAAGTTGCTGCAGACTCAAAAAAAATATTTCAAGTGACAGTGACACTGAATTTACAGGCATGGTTTATTTAAAGGCCCCTGCAGTTACCTCTATCTTGCCTTCCAATACCTGGATTATAGACACCGGAGCCACAAGCCACATGTGCCGAGATATGAGCCTTATGCAAAGTTGTAGACCAACTCTGGGAAATCCAATGGTCTATCAAGTTGATGGAACCACATTTGAAGCAAAGTATGTTGAATACTTCAGGCTTAATTCCTATCTTGTTTTAGAAGACACGTTGTTCATGCCGAACTTCAAGTTTAATCTGTTGTCAGTTTTCAAACTCACTAAAACTGCTCGTCTTTTTCTCTTTTTATCCTACCTGTTGTGTTTTGCGAGATCTCTACACCAACAATCTTATAGCTAGGGGGAAAGAGTTTAAGGGACTGTATTTATTCCATCCACCATCTCTGATACTTCAGCTGCAGATAAAGCCTCAGCTATCATCTTCTCCTCATTCTTCAGAGCCTCTGTCGTATAATCTGAATAATTCAGTTTCCAATGCTAAGAAAGATGAAGTATCACACCTTTTATGACATAATAGACTTGGTCATCCTTCCTTTGATGTTATGAGAAAATTGTCTATTGTTAACTTGAATCAGAAACCTTAAGATCCATGTGATGCCTGTCACAGAGGTAAGCAAACACGCTTATCATTTCCTATGCATGAATGTCATACTTCTTCACCATTTGAACTCATTCATGGGGATGTATGGGGTCCTTTTGCCACACCTTCAATCACTGGAGCAACATATTTCCTCACTCTTGTTGATGACTATAGTAAGGGTACATGGATCTATCTCATGAGAGACAAATCTCAAGTCACTTCTCTACTCTCCCAATTTGCCAAAATGGTTGAAGCTCAATTTCATTCTCTGATCAAAACTCTTAGAACTGACAATGATTCCGAATTTCTTAATCAAGTTTGCCATGAATTTGCAGCTTCTCTTGGAATTATTCATCAAAAAAGTGCTACATATACTCCACAACAAAATGGAGTTGTTGAAAGAAAGCACAAACATTTATTGGATATGACCAGAACCTTGATGTTTCAATCACATCTTCCAAAAAGGTTTTAGGGTGATGCTATCTTAACCTCAGCGTACTTGATCAATAGACTCTCTACAGCAACTCTGAAATGGAAATCACCTCATGAAATTTTGTTTGGAACCCCTCCTGGCATGTCTCATTTGCGCACCATTGGCTGCCTCTGCTAATCAGCAAATACCAAACCTCACAAGATGAAACTGGACACTCATGCATTTCGCTGTATTTTTCTTGGTTGCTCTCTTGTAAGAAAAACTTACAGGCTCTATGATTTGCAAAACCAAAAGGTTGTTATTTCCTGAGATGCTGTGTTTTATGAACATATTTTTCCTTATCACAAGGTTGCTTCATCCATTCCCAATTCTGTTGCTTCTGTACCCATCTTCCCATCTTTTCCCTCTAATCTATCACCCATCTATCACACAGATGAACTTCCTAAAAATCCTCCAACAGCTACTACTCCACCTCCGGATACCCAATCTGGTCATGAGATGGTATCAGAGCCACCTGTTGCTACTTCTCCAACCGCCAATAACCTATCTTCTTCACCGCATGCTCCTGATATTCAAGCCATCCAACAGCCACTTCCTCATTCCACAATTTCCTCCACAACACCCACACTTGTTCGCATATCAACAAGATTAATTTTTGCTCCATAATGGCACAAGGATTATGTTATGAACATCTTTGATCAGAGTATCACCCCTGCCTCTGCCGTCTGATGACCAATGCCTTGCCTCTTGTGGAACTAAGAACCTACAAACAAGCAATGATCCACCCTGAGTGGATTCAAACCATGAATGATGAGCGTGCAGCTTTGCATCAGAATCCCACTTGGGTAATAGGACCTCTCCCTCCGGGCAAGCACACGATAGGGTGTAAATGAGTTTACAAGACCAGACTCCATCCTAATGGTACTTTTTCCAAGTATAAGGCACGGTTAGTTGCCAAAGGTTATAATCAGGTTGCAGGGGTGGATTACCAGGAGAGTTTTTTCTCCAGTTACCAAACACACATCTGTGCGTATTCTCCTTACTGTGGCAGTAACTAGAGGTTGGTAAATTGCACAACTAGATGCTAATAATGCTTTTCTCCATGGCCATTTAGATGAAGAAGTGTATATGGATTTACCTCCTGGTTATAAAGATGCTAAACTGTGTGATGTATGCATTCTAAAGCGCTCAATTTATGGGCTAAAGCAAGATTCTCGCCAGTGGAATAAGGCTTTGACCAAGACCTTGCTTGCATATGGATTCTATTAATCTCAACATGATCACTGCTTATTTACCCCATGCAAATCAAATAGCTTCACTGCCTTGCTGGTCTATGTGGATGATGTCTTGCTCACAGGCAACTCAGCAGATGAATTTCACTTAATCTGAACCTATCTTGATGAGAAATTTATCTTGAAGGATCTTGGAGATGCTCACTACTACTTAGGACTTGAGCTTTTACCTTCTGCTGGTGGAATCTATGTAACTCAAAGAAAGTATGTCCAAGACATTGTATCTGACTGTGGCTTAGATGATGCATGCCCTTCTTCCACTCCATTACCACCAGGCACTCGTCTTACTTCCAATGATACATCAGTTGTTCTACCCAATCCATCTGTTTATCGAGCATTACTTGGGAGGCTTCTATATCTAAGTTTTACCAGACCTGATATTAGTTACCCGGTTCAGCACTTGAGCTAATTTATGCAGTCCCATCATCAAGCTCACTATCAAGCAGTATTGCATATCGTGCGTTATTTAAAAAGTTGCTCCCACCTTGGATTGTTCCTGCCATTTCAAAATAACCTCATCCTTCAAGCATATTGTGATGCTGATTGAGTCTCATCCGTCGATAGTTGTCGTTCTCTCACAGGATATACTATCAAGCTTGGAGATGCCATAGTCTCTTGGAAAACTAAGAAACGGACAGTAGTTTCTCGCTCCTCAGCTCAAGCTGAATATCGGAGCTTAGCCACATCAACTTGTGAAATCAAATGAATTTATTTCCTTCTCCATGATTTGCAAGTGCAGGTACCTCTCCCAATTTTCCTATATTGCGACAATCAATCTGTTATCCACTTTACTGCTAATCCAGTGTTTCACGAACGTACCAAATACATTGAGCTGGATTGTCACCTGGTGCGTGACATGTATAAAGATGGATTTCTTCTTCCTATGTATATTCCATCAGCTCATCAACTTGCTGATCTGTTTACTAAATCTCTAACACCACCTGTTTTTACTACTCTTCTGTCCAAGATGGGTCTGGGTTTGTCACCCCTGCCTGCATCTTGCAGGGGGAGTCTTGAAATTGAAGTCCACCATTCCGAGGAAGCAAGAACACATGGCCTTGCTGAGAAACTGGATACAAGACAAGGCTGACATATTCGTACATATTGTGATTTTTATTTTACTGTTTGTTTGTGTTGTGTAGACAATTTTAGTTAATCAGCCCACTGGGCCTGAGGGAGTCCAATACTTGTACATATATATACACCAATTGGTGTAGATTGAGAGTAAGAAAAATCTACCATTGGTCACAAACTCTTGTTCCTACTTTCATTGCTTTGATACCAGTTATCTTTCTGCACTTGATGCTTTCCTTTACTGGTTTTCCGTAGGTTTTTTCTTCACCCATTAGGTGTGTGAAGCTGGAAGCTCTCCACCAAATCCTTGAGCAGCATCTTTATCATTGTTGTGCTAGTGAAAGAGAGCAACATCTTTAATTCAAGCCATAGTTTTTATTCTGCTGGTGAAAGTGGTACAGAGTACATATCTCTGTTTTCTGGTTGGTCTTCTTGAAACTACACTTACGTGTTTATCTCTATTTTCCTGGTTGGTTTTCTTCACAATTCCGCCCAATAATAGTTTGAAAAATTGCCCAACAATCCTCTCACACATTTCACCGAACACGTAGTCTGCTTGCAAAATTACAATAAATCAAGACAAGAAATGCAGAACCCAATTCTTCGAAGAGGGCGGGAATTCAAATTTCTTGAAGTTTTGTAGATTTGAAATTTTTTTGGTGTGAGTAAGCTCAGCCCTTGCAAAGAGCAGTTGTGAGGTATGAGAATTTTATTTAAAAATTTTGATAAGGCGATAAATTAAATTCATAAAAATTTAATCGAATTGTTGTAAAGAATGAATTTTTTTCGTAGAATACATAATTTCAAAATCAAATTTCGATTAAGTAATTAATTGAATTTCAAACAGTTCTAGGCCAAGGGATTTAAATTCCCTTGGGTTAGAGATTGGTGGGCTCATAAACTACCTAAATTTACACAACTTAAAGCCCATAAAATTCCTATAACTTCGGGAGCAAGATAGTTTAGGGGCAGGATAGACAATCTAATAGACAAAAGGAATTATTAATACACAAACTATTTCTAATCCTAACACCCCACACCATCCACACGCAGGAATAAAGGAGGAAGAGGAAGATGAAGGAGAAACTTGATGTAACTAATCAAAACTTTGCATACTCAAATGTAAATAACAATTCATTTAATAATCATCACACCAATCCGAGAGATGGAATTTTGGACCCATACGGCCCATTTTATACAACTAAATGAAATATTCAAATTTGATACACAAATAAGAAGGTATGTTTCAACGGACTGAAAAGAAACTGCCAGCTTCCTCCACAGCGCCTCTGCCCGAGCTGGCTGCAAAGTCACCTATTGCGATCCCAGGTTTCCCCTGTCTAAAAATATAGGGAGAAAACACGTCCCCGTGAGCTTAAAGCTCTGTAAGAAACTTACCTAAGCAGTTATTGAAGGTTTCAAAATATGCAAGCCATGGATATAAAAACACATACATATCATGCCTGAAATGCAGAACCAGAAATAGTGATCATGTGAACCTATTGCACTAAATGTGATCCTTACACCAGTCACAATTCTACTTACCAGAATTGTACCCAAACCATACCAGAAATTCACTTACACACAGGGGAGGGATCCCAAAATATTCACCAGGGCTTCCGCCCAAACTACCTCGAAGGAGATTTCATCCCAACCACAGGGGTGCACCCAATTCACCAGGGCTATTGCCCAAATTTCTTTTTTTTTTAATACATGAGAGGCCTTCCCGAAGCCGTACAAAATACTTAAATAAAAAACTAAGTAATAGATCAAAGAAGTAACCTTCAAGACGGATCAAAGTGGAATGAATCAAAGTGATTAAAGAAAGAACGTTTCTTTCTTTAATAAAAACATGTATTCCCACTTATTCTCGATACTTGTGAATTATGATGTACTGTCACAAAATGAGCTCGGATTTGGCTGTGTTTTTCTAAATAAAATCTTCCTTTCCCACTTTACTATAAGAATAATGTTAGATGTCCTAATAATTAATTCAGAATTCATTCCTATAAAAATAAAATATTAATTATTTAAAATATAAAATTCTTAATAACATTTAAATAATATACTAAACTTCTAACATTCTTAATTAAATTATAAATATTATTAATTAAACTGTATCATTAATTAAAATATATGTCCTACCTTTGGAGGGATGTAGGATCACTCTTATTTCATGGGTGGGACGCGTATCATAAGTCATAACCCTTTTCTAACCGAGCTCCTTCCAAATTCCACCACTCTAAGTGCAAGACTCCTCTTGATAAAATCCTTGTAGCTTCATACCAGAAGACGGCAATGCAATGTCTTGGTCTTTGTGCTACCACAGCAGGAAGAGTGGGGTTCCGTGAAATATCCTCCAACAATTCCGCAATATCGACTGCTATTGTTCTTCCCAGAAGGAAAGTTGGAGGTTTTCCCGCCACGGTAAATGGAAATACCTTGGGAAGGTTCTCATTCAAACTGAAAGCTCAGTACTTCGCACCCCAAGAGCAAAATAATCAGCAACCGGGCATTCGCCCCTTTGAATCTCCTTTCCCATCACAGCCTGGTGAGCTGAACCTATTTCCTTTGGTTACTGAGTTTCTGCAAAAGTTTTTGTTTTTCTTTGTTGCTTTACAACGGAATTTCATTTTCACAAACTGTTAGCTCCGTCACGGTAATGATTTATGAATCTGCTAAAATCTCCTCCGTATGAGTGATGTGGACACTTTGTTTTATGATAAGGCTAATAAAATGTGTCCTACAATTGATCTAATTTTGGTTAGTGCATTTCCTCGAATCTATGACGATTGAATCATGATAAACATTTTTCATGTCTTACAGTACAACTACTGGTCTATTATCATTTCGTGCTAATTTTATTGAAACGTATAACCACTCAGCATCGACCACTGATGTATAGAGTAATGACTCTCCGATGAGTTTGAGCTCGTAAAGTGGTCATGTTTCTTTCTTCCTTTTTCTTATTTGGTCATGCCTTATAGTGTTACAGTGTTCTCTTGGCCAATGGCTGCACGAGAGAGACACCTTTTTTGGTTGTCTTAACTTACTTTGACTAATAATAAGGTGGGAAGATTCAAATATTTAACCTTCTCTTGAAATATTTTTTTAAATAAGCTGGGTCGTCCCAACAGGTGCGTTACAAGCCCTTGAATAAAACTGAGCCCAAAAGACAGGTCTCGTATGCGTGGGTGTACGTGTGGGGTGAAACTAGGAATGTGCGTATCAAGGTAAAAAGAGTTCCCCACTATTCCTTATATAAACTACTCAAACTTCTCTTCCATATCCGGTGTGGGTCAAGAGACTTCAACACCTTCCATAGCTTCAACTCCAATCCCATGCTAAATACCATCTTATCTGAATGGAGAGATGAATTTTTTTTGTTAAGCACTGTATAATTGTGACTTCAGTTTTATGTATTTCCTCCAGAGTTATTTCCAACCAAGACTGATAGGCGAACCAATTTTACTCAAAATCCAATTATTTTATTGACAGGGCAATTTCCACCCAGGGTTTATGTGGGGTACTCTGTATGTAAAGGGAAAGCTGCTATTCAAGTGGAACCATGGCCTCCAGAATTCTCTCCTCTGGATGTATGTTACTTTTTTTTTGTCTCAGCTAATGCTGAAACTGATGTTATTTAATGATGGACCCTTATTATGCTTGACTATTTTTCTTTGTGGAGCAGTCTGGGGCATTTAAGATATCAAAGGAGGGTTTTATTTTACTTCAATTCGCTCCTGCAGTTGGTGTTCGCAAACATGATTGGAGTAGAAAACAGGTAAACAAATTCTTTTACTTTATTCTTATATTGTAAATGTTTGAGAGATTCTTCTTTCATACAAATGCAAACAATCTTTGTTACCATTATAATAAAGATTCTGCATTTTCACGTGTGAATATATTGTTGAGTATAAGGCTGGTTTGAACACGAACACAACGATACGATTTTAAGGGAGAGATTCTTCCCTTATTTTTTCATTTCACTTGTATTGTATGCAAGTACACACCAACTTATTTTTCTCTCTTTTTTCTTTATATTTTCTCTCTTAAACTAGAGGTGGCTGAGTAGCTTCGAACAGGTTTCTTCTTGGCAGTACCATGTTCAACATA
>JAOYMZ010013151.1:0-20419 GCA_025802335.1 Pinguicula primuliflora
ATATATAGTGTATGGCTGAGGTAAGAAGTTTATTTTTGATATATTCACTTATTCCTTCTATTATTGTTATAATAATTTCTATTATTACCACTATTATTAGGATTATTACTATTATTACTAGTATTATGATTATGTTTTTTTTTTCGAGCTGAGGGTCTCAACGGAAACAATCTCCCCATCCTGTTAAGGGGTGAGGGTATGATTGCGTACAGCTTACCCTCCCCAGACCCTGCCTAAGGGCGGGATTTACTGGGTATGTTTGGTTTGGTTTGGTTTGGTTTTATTATTGAGAAATTTTGTGGAGACATTTATTTTGAAATTTAAATTGTTCTATTGGCTTTTGCGTAATAAATTATTTATTAAAATGAGTTCATTGGTATAATAATAAATGTTTAATACACAATAATATATATATTAATCAATATGTACGTCATCACTTGTTTGGTGTCTTCTACCACGCCCACGATCAGGAGGTCTGCCTACACTATTTTGAGATGGAATTACGCCTTCATCATGTTCATTATATATTCTTCCATCAGCTAATCTCCGGCCGGTCCTTTTTTCTTCAGTTTAAATTGGTGTATCAACGAAAATGCTAGAGTTGGTTCTTATATGTGTGGACCCCTCACATGCCATGGTTGCTCATACGTGTGCATCGATAATTGTCACCTCCGGAATGCAATAATGCATAGGGTACTTGCGATATTTTCAGCAAGTCTACAAATCTTTGAATGTTAAGATCAGTTTATAAGTCTTTTAGTAAAATGTTGTTTAATAAAAAAACTAACTTGTATTGCATGAGAGCACAGAATGCCGCATCGAGACCACTTACCACAAGAGCACGATGGTGTTCACGTGAGCTCTTAGTATAAATTTGCGCGTAAAATCGAGTTACACCCTCAATTTGATCGAATGGCTTCACTTCGTGTATCGGAACACGTACCACAGCTCGCTAGTAAAAACGCTTAGCTTTCTCACTCACGCATCAAGAGATGATGTCATGTGCAAACAATCACCCCTTCGTGCATTGTAGTAGTCAATGCAACTATCATGCATCTGCTGCACGATCGATGTAACGGGCAATCAACGTGCTCCCTTCAACACTCTGTTAAATCACTCCACCTGATTTGTGGTCATGATTCCATAGCGTGGTCCTCCATCATACGCCAGAGTTCACATCTCAAAAGGAATGTTCACGAGATAGTCGTATGCTTTTGGATTCCAACAGTAAATTTCGTCCATTTGATTGTGAAACTTTGTCTGACAAACTTGTGAGCCGTTTTTCCATGCTATTTCCTTCGCCACCTTGTCTTTACAATCACGATTTAGATTTGAGCATATATGGCGTAGACAAAATCTAGAGTCACCTCTTCACCATTGAATACGCGTACGTCAGGAATAACTTTCAGAATTCTAGAACCCCTGTCCAAAATCAAGCAGTGACGCCTATCATCCTTTGACGTAACGCACTCTTCTAACTTCTCACGAAACCAACACCACGCCTCAGTGGTCTCTTCATCTACTACTGCAAATGCAACTGGCAATATGTGTCCACTAACATCTAATGCTACCGCCACAAGTAATTTCAACATGTACGGGCAGTATAGATGTGTTCCATCTACAAACAGAACAGTCAACAGTGTCGGTACCTAGTGATGCAAGAACCAAAGACCCATTCAAGCCTCCAATCCACAACATGTGTTGGATCTCAATGTTGTAGTGCTGCGAGATGGGCAGGTAGACGTGCAAAACCAGACGTCCACGTACCATGCTCTATTTTACAAGTACGTTGTACTACCCACTAAGCCTTTGAATATCGAATCTCAAATTCATATCTATTTTGTACCAACTGCTGAGCCATATGCGTCGTGAAATCTAAAATATAAAAATATCTTCGCCAGATTACGTCCATACATATGCACAACAGAAAATTAAATTTGTATTACCTGGATTTTTTCGGATTAGACCGCGCAATTCGTGTGCAACAAATATCTTCGTTAGATTACTGTGGTACTCGGTTACCACATTAGAAGATCGTCCCGATATAAGTTATTTTTCATTTATAGCCATCGAGTCTGTAGAGCGCAGTTAGGGCCAATCACAGCATTGACCTTTGAAATGATGCTTACATGCAACATACCAACGTATTTTATCGCTCTTAACCACCCAAAACTCCCTTTTCACCACCATAATATGGTACTTCATTACCGAATATTGCAAATGAGACTTTTCTCTGAATAGTTGGTCCTATGCATTCAGACTTAAATCTTCGTCGAAACATTTTCTGCTCAATGAGGGTGCAATATTCATTGAGTCCTCCATTATAGGATATGTCGTCTGATAATATGGAATGTATGATCCATCATACATGTGATCTATACATGGCTGCACCAGAATAAGTTGTATATCCTCTCCCTCATCTTCAGTGTCAAGTTCAGAATTGATGTCATCTACATCAATGTCTGCTGTATCACTTACCGGATCGATAATAGGAGACACATTATCAGCTAAATTAATTTAAGACAACGTCCAATTATTTTGTTACTGATAACAATCTCATTAGTTAATTGATTGAGATCCCGCATTAAGAAATTTGTGCTCAAAGCTTTAGCACGAGGCCCAGCCGCGCCAGTACAATTCAACAAGTCTCAGTCCGGACATCCAAAAATTTACCATCTTTTGAATTCGATGACATCATTCGTACATGTCGTGTTCACGTCTCCGTCTCCCATCCTGCAACGTACTTGATCTGAATTGGGAGTTTTTATGACGACAATCGAGATGCGGATTGGATAGAATCGGCCCGAGCCGACACCATCTACTGTCTCAAGTTCATGTTTCCCTTCATCTCCTTCCACATCAATCCATTACTGTAAATAAGTAAATTAGTGTAGTAGAGGCGTGTACATAATATATATAAATCTTTGCTTTCGTGCGGGGTGGGTTAATCTCGACTGTCACTTACTGCAGAGCAACTATGGCGTAAATAGAAAGAATCCCTTTCTGGGTTTCCTTTTTCCTAATTTGAGGGTACTAGAAGAATAAAGCGAAGATGGGTGTTGACGATGATTCAACCGCCGGGAAACCTAAGCCAACGATCCAGGTGCCGCCACGCGCTTCCATGGAGTTTCTATTTACTAACGGGTCGTTCCCCGGGTTCAGCCCGGGTCCGATGACGCTGGTCTCGAACCTTTTTCCGGAGCAAGGTCAGTTTTCCTTCTCTCAGCTACTGGCCGGAGCTATGGTTTCACCGCTTGGGGCAAAGACGGGTTCTTTGTCGACCACTGATTCAGATAAGGAACAGAAGAAAGAGGGGTTTTCAGAGGATGTGAGTGGTGGTGGAATTAAGAGGAATCGACCGGCGAATTTGGTGGTGCCGCCGCCGCTGCCGCAACTGGAGGGTCTGAGTCCGCTGTTTTTGTTTCCGCCGGGGATGAGCCCGTCCGGATTGCTCAACTCGCCGGGGATTTTGTCACCTCTTCAGGTGAGATTATAAAATTTTAGTACAACTGGTACTTAGATTCATGTCATCTAAGCTTTCTTAAGTTTGAGCTGTCATGGAATCCATAAATGGGTTTACTTGTATTACGGTGTTTCTTTCACTTTTCTCTCGGTATGATGGTGGACGGGAAGATCGCATTTCCTATGTAACTGCAGTTTCAACTTTGTACTGATCTCGGAGTTATCATAATCTTCTTTTAAATCTGTTGTGGTGTTTATGTATTTTTCTTGTCTTTCATCAAGCTTGGAACACTTTTCTTATGCATTTATCCAACATTGCTCCTTAAATCTTCTGCAGAGCCCTTTTGGAATGTCCCACCAGCAAGTTTTAGCACATGTTACTGCACAGGCTGCGTTATCATCGGGGTCTTTCAAACAATTGCAACCGGAATATCAGCCTCCTCCTCCTTCTACTCATCCTGTAGAAGTGACCGCGGGCCATTTATCGCTCGTGCCGATTGCAACTTTAGCACAGCCAACAAATGGTTATCCCCAGGAGCCAGAGAGTTCAAAGGTAGAGTCATCTGTAGTTTCTTCATCTGAAAAAAGCACGACGCCTTATGTTGGTGGGAGTAGTAAACCTGCCGGTGATGGTTATAACTGGAGAAAATACGGGCAGAAGCATGTCAAGGCGAGTGAGTGCCCTAGAAGTTACTATAAATGTACATACTACAATTGTCCGGTGAAGAAGAAAGTTGAGCTGTCTGTAGATGGTCAAGTATGTGGGATTACGTATAAAGGACAACACAATCATGATCCTCCGCAATCTAGTAAAAGGGGTAAAGATTCGTCTTCAGCGGATCGAACAGTAAACTCCCAGGCGAAGCCTGAGTTAGGGATTGTACAATACTCTTCTTCTGAGTTTGCACGCCTACAGCCAAGCACATTAGTTGCCAGTAACCGTAAGGTGGAAGAAACCGCAGTAGCAGCACATCTCGCGGAAGACGAAGAACCCATGACCAAGAGAAGGTAAGCTAGTGTGTGTAATCTGTCCTTGTTATCTCCATTCGTCGTTGGACTTATTTTTCCATTATATTGGTATGCATGATGCAGGAGCATGGATTCTGGGGCATCCATTCCAGCTTCATCACTTCAAACTGTTACGGAATCGAAGATTGTGTTGCAGACTAGAAGTGAAGTTGATCTTCTGGATGACGGATACAGATGGAGAAAATATGGCCAGAAGGTGGTCAAGGGAAATCCTTATCCAAGGTTTGTAAAATGATGAATATAGAAGGAAACTATGAACCTTATCTGCAACCAAATGACTGAAACAAATGAACCCTTTCTGCAGGAGTTACTACAGATGTACATATGCTGGATGTAATGTCCGTAAACACGTGGAGAGAGCTTCATCTGATCCCAAGTCTGTTATCACTACGTACGAAGGGAAGCACAATCATGACCTTCCGACCGGGAAAAACAGCCACCGCGTTGCATCTGATGCGAGTTCACTACAGTTGCAAGCACAAGCACAAACACAAAAGAGTGTATCTCGAAATCCCTCTTCTCCAAATGAAGACAGACTTGAGAACAAAGATGGGATACCTGTAACTTATAACAAGTTGTAGCATTGTGTTTTGGGTCAAGACTGTATCCAGATCCAGAGGCTTCCAACCTTACGAAGGAGCTTTGTTTGTTTGATTTTGTCTGCGCTGTTACTGTTACCAACTACCACGTATATCTTTATCTATATGTATACCTTGTACACCTGCTCTGTATTGTATTATTCTATACGTACATGATGCCAATTGGCAGTAACTTCGCAAAGACTGTAGTGTCGTGATTCTAGAAGCCAGTTTGGATTGTTCACATTAGTTATGAATGATGTCTCAATTTTTTACAATGGTTTTTTCAAAGGAAATTATTCTGGTGACAATGTTGTCTCCTCGATTCCCCGCATATCTCGCAGTAAAGCTTCTTCACCTTCAGATGGGGAGAGAGAGAAATGGCAAGAGATTTTTTTTTCTTCCCCATTTTCCTCTTTCTCCCTCCTCCAGCCACCTTTTTTAGAAGAAAAAAATATGCAAACTCTGTTCTTGAGGAATCTCCCTCTGTATTCTTCATTTCCGGGCAGTTTCACTGTTCCTAGGAAAACTCTGTCTCCATGAAAAAGAGAAGGGCAGGGCCGCGTTTGGTTCACTGTCTGTTTTCCAGAAAGTATGTTGAAGATACGGTCAGTCCTTGGACATCATACGTGCGAACCAGCCTCTGTCTTCTGTCCGGGGACTCTACCCAACACAGCTCCAAATGGAAGGAATTATATTCTTGGACGCTATTCGCCACGTTTTTCGGACATCCCATGTAGATACCTCCCGGCAAAAATGTCAGCTGGAAACCATCGCCAAAGGTGACCATGTTGTCGGCGATGGAACCGGTCCAGTACACTGTGGTGGTCACGTCGCTGCCGGATGATCGAGATCTTATATCCTGTACACCATGGAGTTGAGTGTCTTCAGGATAAATGCATGCATAATAGTCTAAAAGAAAGAAGAAAAACAGAACAGGGAAGATCCTCAAGCATGTCAGTCTCTCAGAGTCAGAACCTTGTGGGGGAAAAAGCAAGGAATTGGACGAACCTGGATGAGTTGGCCATCCTCGTTCATTTCAAGTGTAACAATTGTATCTGCTTCAGCTATTGTAAATCCATAAACACCACTGCGTTTTGTTATAGAGTGGCCCTTCCAAGTCCCCAGATGGGGATTGATTCTATGTGAATCCTAGAATGATTATCAAGCCTTAATCTAATGGTTTTGGATGTTAACTCTTACTATTAAAGCAAGCTACCTTAGAACAGTCAAAAGAAGGACAAGCAATCCTTTCATTTCCTCTGTCCTCCAGAAACACCAGAAGCATTTCTAGCACGCCTTGTGGATCTAGGATGTGGAAAGCTCGAACTCTTGAATCGTATTCCAGTGAATAAAGGCAGTTCTCACATACAACCGAGGGGCGTCGAGAAGGAAGCTTCAGATTTCTGCGGGGAAAAAAAATGATGGAATTGCAAACCCATGCGACAATGGTTGAAACAATGAATGCAAAATGTTTCAGTGTCATCTGGGAGACTAAACCCTAAACCCGGCTAGTAAGAAACACACCTGGGAGATTCTTCTCCAGTGTCATCTTCACCCAGCACCCCCTGTCTTATCACTGTTTCCAACATGCCAGCAGTCTGATACCTCAAAGCATATGCCTTTTCTTTAGGGAAAAAGCCAACCTGCAAACTAAATTCAGGCAATGATCAACTTAAACCATTAAACGTCCATCTGAAATTGCGGATATGCTTAAAGTAAGCAGCTGAGAATAATTACCAACGAGTTACCAAACAAGTTTTAAAGAAATATGAAGACGCACCTGCTGGTACTTGTCAACCGTGAACATGTTTGTTTCTTTGATTTTATACTCGAACCACTCATCTTCAGAGTCTGTTTTGCTTAACTGTGGCTGCTTGATGTATAACCTATACTTTGGAAAACGAATTACACAAGTTGGAGACAAAATATAGCATTAGTCTCCACAGGTTCTTATGAAAGATGTTTATCACAGAGCAGAGAAATTATCAATTTAATGCAACACAATAGTTACTGAAAAACTAAAAAGCTAGAAATTTATAACAAGTTGCAACAGTGCAAGTTCTTATCAAACTACTGCAGCATCCACTGATAAAATCTTACGATTGGATCAAGCTCATTAATTCAGCTTCTCCATACGAGCTGGCAGAAAGCTTTGTACTAATCTTGTGCAGCAGGTTCCCATAGCGATCATATTGCTGCAAGAACACAACTTGTTCAATCGCGCCATACTTATAAAATCGGATGATTATATGTACAGAAATACGATAAATTACTACAAAATCACATTTGGGAAGAGGTTCCTGCACTATCCAATTAGAACTGGCAAAACATATTTGCAATGGTACTTTCATTTCGCTTTGTCCTACAAGCCATGAAACGGAAAATCCAATTCCTACAATGTTTGAGAAAAAAAAAACATTACATGGAAAGATCCAGTCCAATGTCCCAAGTTGAGGTCGATGAAGCCTTTAAGGTTATCAATGCTCATATCTTCGTTTTCCTGCGTTTCATTTTCTACCGACGTCGCGTCCGCGACACTGGAGGAGCACGGCGGTGATATGCCTGAAAACGTTCGCTGAATTTGAATATGTTGACGAACGGGCCGTAGAAATTGCTTATCAGAAAACAGCGGCGTAGCATATTTATGGGGTTTTAACGAGTCGAGAGCACCGCGAGTTATTGGGAGCGATAAGGAACAGAGAGCAGTCGCCATTGAAAAAAGCTGAAGGTTTCAATTCTTCTCCCCACCAAGTGGAAGTATCCTATCCAAAAGCGCTTTGGGCAATTAAGAATAGCGATTTCTGGTCAATTAACAACAGCGACTTCGAGATAATAAAAAAATTTAAAATTAAATTTCGAAGGTCCTACCGGGATTCGAACCCAGGTTACTGGATTCAAAGTCCAGTGTGATCACCACTACACCATAGAACCGTTAACATTTAGAGATATTAACATTATATATTTGATATATTGTATCTGGCCACCACGTGTTGAAAATGAGGTGTCAAACTACTTTTACTCCACGTGCTCCCCGCCCAATTCCAGTTTCCCAGTTCAACCAACGTCAATCACTTCAACTCTTCCTAACCATTTTCATACTTCTACATGACCAAATCTTGAAAACCCATTTTCAGGTTGGTGAAAAGGCTCCAGCATTGTTTCTTCTTTCAGACAAAGCTGATTCAGTATCTTATTTTTCAACTTAGTTAAATTCCATATAATGTGGCTTTTCTTTGGTGTCTTGTCAATTTCTTGATTTCCGAACAGGTTGATCAGACAACGTCGCCGATGATTTCATGGAGAAATCCGGCGAGTGCCACGCATGCACGCAAATGGGCGTCCCTGTTTACCACTCCACCACCTGGGACACTCTCCACGCGCCCCAATACGCCGCATCCTCCGGCAAATCCCTCGTCCCCATCGCCGCAGCCGGAGGCGTGCGGCGGCTCATTCTCGACCCGCGCAGCCAGAATGTTCGATTGTGGAACATGGTAATTTTGCTTGCAAGAGGAATCGCGCTGGCCGTCGACCCTGTCTTCTTTTTCGCAATATCTGTCGGCGGTGGCGGCCGATGCGTGTGCATGGATGGTAGAGTGGCGGCGGTGGCCTCCGTCGTCCGTACGTGTGCGGACCTAGTGCACGTGTGCCACCTGCTGATCCGGTTCCGCCTGGCTTATGTGTCACGAGAGTCGCTGGTGGTTGGTTGCGGGAAACTCGTCTGGAACCCACGCGCCATCGCCTCTCACTATTTGCTATCCTCACATGGATTCTGGTTCGATGCTTTCGTTGTCTTGCCCGTTCACCAGGTAAGTTGATTTTTGATAGTGGGATTCTCGAGTGTGCTCAATTTTAATCTAAGTCTTATTTAACGGTTCACATTTTGGTCATAAATCATTTTAAGTAACTAATCTGAGTCCATCGTTAGATTAGCAGATGTATAAATCAGATTATAATTGATCACAACAACATTTATTGAATTGAGCAAGTCTATTGATAGACGGATTGCCTATCTTGAGTTTAGTGGCTTGTAATGTTGGTAGAATCCTCGATCTATTGGTCAAAGGATCTATTGGTCAAAGGTCAAGCCGTCTTACCAACTAAGCTGTACTTCGTTCTTCCAAAGACTTATAAGGCATCGTGTTTGCATTCTCAGGCTATTTACTGGTTGGTTGTTCCATTGCTATTGAGGGAAAACAAAATCAGTGAGCTGATGACAGTTCTGCAACTCACATTCTTGCTCCAATTCATCCCAAAACTGTACCATTGCTTTTCTCTGATGCATGGAATGCGAAAAGCCACAGGCTATATTTTTGGCACAATTTGGTGGGGATTCAGTCTTAATCTCGTAGCTTATTTCCTTGCTTCTCATGTACGTATCTTATCGAATGAGGGACACACAATACCCATATCTGGATGCATTATGCTTGCTGAGTTTCATTTGCATTTTTCATGTGCAAGAATCAATAGGCTTCTGGAGGGTACTGGTATATACTCGCTGTTCGTCGTATGGCAATGTGTTTTTCCCAGACGAAAACTCTGAGTGAATTTCGTTATCCAACTTATGGAGATTCCTGTGGCATCAATGTAATGGTACAAGGCAAGATACCAGCCTGCTTGGACGTGGATGGACCATTCCCATATGGGATATATCAGTTTGCTCTTCCTCTCATGTGCAGTAATTCTATCATGATCAAGATTCTGTATGCAAATCTCTGGGGTCTGATGTCTCTAAGGTAAACACCATTCTCATGAAACCATGATAGAGGAAATTAAATGCAGTGCTAATGTTACGTTTTGCTTTGATGAAGCACGATGGGGAACAATCTCGAGCCAACCAGCCAACTCCTAGAAGTTGTGTTTTCTATGAGCATGGTTCTATCTGGCTTAATCCTCTTCACCATGTTGATTGGTAACATTCAGGTTTCTTATCATCCCAATTACTCCAATTTCAACGGATCTGGGGTATGTGCTTGTGCTGGTGTGCGACAGGTAGGCCAGTGTTCAACACCTTTGTGCGAACCCGATGACTGACGAATCCCGCAGTGGCACGAGGACATTGCACACTATGCGGCTGCATAACTGCATAGTCCCCTCTTCCAGTTTCAACATGTCGGACATTGATTCGACAACCTAATGATTCGACTTTTTGGCAGGTATTTCTGCAAACGGTCACAAAAAGGAGGCGAAAAATGCAACTCCGGTACAGAGACATGGAATGGTGGATGAAACATAGGCAAGTACCTGACTTGCTCAGACGACGAGTCCGTAACTACGAGCACCGGTTATGGGAGACCATAGGAGGAGAAGACGAGATGGAATTGATGAAAGATCTGCCTGAGGGTCTCAGGCGTGATGTGAAACGCTACATTTGGTTAGATCTCATAAAAACGGTATGTGCTTCAACTGCTTAGAACTCAGAAAAAAATTCATGTGAGGAATTCTAATTATGAACAATTGTATCACAATCTCTCCACTTCGACACATAAATTATTTATTGTCCAACTAAATTTCGTCACCCTAGTTTAGGAATTTTTTTCCGGTTGCCTAATTTGCCGAAAATGAAATGATCTCGGCCGTTGAAGCACAGATGCAACGGTTAATAATAGATTTCGGCACCATAAGGCAAAATTCGGTACCATAAATTCGGCACTAGAAAAAAATTGCCTAGTTTAGTGTAGAAATCAGAGGAACTATTCAACAGTTTCAAAACTAGTCTTGTTTGTGCACAGTATCATATGCTGTTGCATTGCAATTTTGCAGGTTCCCCTGTTTCACAACTTGGATGATCTTGTCCTCGACAACATCTGCGATCGAGTCAAGCCTTTAGTCTACTCGAGAAGCGAAAAGGTTCATTCGGAAAGCTGTTATACAAGATCCAGATTCAGAATCAAGTCAATGTCTGCTCGTATTCGTTGAATCAGTTTCGTGTTCGTGAATTGCAGATAATGAAAGAAGGAGAACCAGTGCGGCGAATAGTTTTCATCGTGGACGGACGAGTAAGCAGGAGCCAAGGGATCATCGGTAATGGCGGAGATGAAATGAATGTATTTGAAAGAGGGACATTTCTGGGAGATGAACTCATACCGTGGTGCTTTCGTCGTCCCTTCGTGGATCGACTTCCGGCCGCCTCCGCCACATTCACCTGCGTCCGCTCGGCGGAAGCAATTGCGCTGGAGGCGGAGGAGTTGAGGTACATAGTGGATCAATTCTGGTATCAATTTACGAACGAGGCGTCAAGGCCCTAAACAAACGCAACGCACTCGTACCTGCCGGACAGACCCGGCGGGGATTTCGCAGGGGGAAATAAATATTTTTAATTTATTTCTGAATATTATTATTATTATTGACTTTAAAATAAAGAATAATGTTTTTACATTAACAGAAATTTTCATATTTACAACATTATATGTACGTAAAAAGTGCAATCCATACTTGATACCACCCGCCGTAAAAATTAGTTGCATCATTGGAAAGACCATGCATAGGAGATCAAAAGTCTCATATTCCGGTTTGGTACCGATTACGACGTCACCAAAAATTTCAAAAATTCTTTCTCCTCGGGTTAAGCAGTATTTAGGTTTTAGAAATTCCCGGCAATGACGTCGCCGGGACTGCACCGAAACATGAGTTTTTTTTATCTCCTATGCATAAGCTTTCCAATGGTGCAACCAATTTTGACGACGGATGATGACAAGTACGGATTGTACTTTTTACCGTACATATAAGGCTGTACATATGAAAATTATTCCTTACATGAATGCTACATTTTGTACTCAATTGACTACAACAGTTGAAACGATGTCATTTTGATTTGTGTGAAGTCAAAGAGACGTTTTGACCGTTGTACTCAATAGAGTAGAAAACGACGTCGTTTTAACTTCAGTGTACACATATATAATAAATTATATATATTTTAATATATGTACACTTAAATTAAAATGACGTCATTTTGACTGTTATACATAATTGAGTACAAAACTTGTTATATTTAGTTTTTTTATGTTTCTTATCCCACCACCTGCATCCCCAAATTTTATCTTACATACCCCATCTTCTATTTTCATCGACGGATGAGATTAAACCACCCATTTAATCTAAATTCAACCCAATCAGAAGAAGGTGTTCTACTGTTCGTCTGTCGATACAGTTGCGGCAGCAGCGGACAGGGCAACAACAACGATTGGGCTGATTCTCCACTAAAGAAGAGGGTTGATTGTTCGTAATTCAAGGACATACAACCTCCTTGCCGCCAACGAGTGATGCGGCGGCGGTGGAGGACATGAGTGCAACGACAATTGGGCTGATTCTCCAACAAATTCGTCGATTTGTCATCGAAAATGCATTGTGAAGTGATAAATCAACAGTTATGTCAGCCTTGGTGGAAGGCGGAAATTCAGCATGGTTGAACAAGTCTAACAGTTACACACTCAAAAAGACAACCAAATCTTCTGGTGATCGCTCACATTCAAATAGCAAGATTCACGACATTGATGAAGAAATAGAGGAGTGATTTGTGGTTTTGATTTGTTATACATTGTTGTGGAAGTTTTGTATTTATACACGATCAATACATTGTAAACAATATCATTTGATCAATGAGTAATTCATCTTCTCAGAATTTCCTGAGGTTCCATTGTTCCTCTGTTCTTGTTCTTCAACTTGATATCAGAGCTCACTATGGTTTAAAGACCGAAAAAAGATCAATGATTCCTCTATACACCTATCCACAAAAAGGAAAAAAAAGGTAGACCCAATAATACAAACTACAAAAACTCACGATTGTTGATGGACCTAGAGACTCTAAGGTTAATTGGGCTAGTCCACATAATATAAATAATTAAGTCTCAACAGAACTTATCTAGTTGGACTTTTGGGAGGGTGTTAGAGTTAATTTATCTCATACCAATTACAAATAGAAAAATGAACTAATACATAATAATACATGGTGCTTACCTCTATTGCCTTGACATCTTGTCTTTTAAGAGTGTAAGCTCACATTCATTATATATTGGCTACACGCGCACACACACATGGTCCCAAACCCATCGGGTCAGATTTGTCTCAAATTTCTTGTTGGCATCAGAACATATTTGAAACATATCTTCCGCTTCATTAAATGTTGGCAATTTTGTCACACTTAAACTCAAATCAGAGAACTTTTCAGTTGTGAAGAGAATGAGTAATGACTTTTCCTGAAAGTCAGGAGCTCACAAGTCATCTTACAACGAAGATCGGCCACAAGCAATAACATTTGTAGCTGCTAACAATCAAGCATCTCCTTCAAATTGAGATTATGTTAAATGGAAAACCATGGATCGTCTGCTGCAGGGATGGATAATTGGAACGTTATCTGAAGAAGCCATTGGCAATGTGATAGGTTGAGACCTAGCAAGTGAGGCGTGGTCAGCTTTGAAGGAAACTTATGTACAATCCTCACAAGAGCGGCAGTTTCAGTAGTCCCAACAGCTAACTTACATAAAGAAAACTCCTGAGATCACTCTTAGTGATCACTTGTCTAAATTTAAGATGATGTGTAATGATCTTGCTTCAATTGGATCTCCAGTTGCTTATTCACAAAAGTTTTTTTTGCAACTGACAAGTTTTGGCAGCATATATGAATCCTTTATTACGACAATGTTGAGGCCTCCTATGCCCTCTTTTAAACAGATTGTCCCACTACTTCAGAATTTTGAGACCCAACTCCTACATTCTGCAGACAACTTCACTTATCCAGCTTTCTATGATGGAAGAGGCATAGGCCGTGGTGCTAAACCACAAAATTTTACCTCCAGTGGGCGAGGTTTTGTTCCCACTAACCAAAATCATTTTGTTCAAGCAGCTCACACAATTCCTTCAATAATCGATGAGTCTTTCGTGATGTAAGTTGCTAGATCTGTCGTAAGAGTAGTCATACAATCTATGAGGTGCTGGCAATGCTTCAATCACTCGATGTAGCCAGATAATCTATCTCAAGCTTACAATGCAACTCATGAGAACACAGTCAAATATCCTGAAGAGTGGAGTTCAGACACTAGTTCATCTGCTCACATGACTTCCAATGAAGATATCCTTCAAAATATTGTCCCCAATTCTAGTAATAGTAAATTTCATGATCGGTGGTGACAAATTTCTTGAAGTCACACATACATGGGATGCTATGATTAGAACTGCGGATAATTTATTTCTTCTTTAGAATGTTTTGCTGGTTCCTATCTTGAGCAGCTTATTATTTATAAGACAATTAATGTCTGACTTTAATATGATATGTGAATTTTCTCGTGATGCTTTTATGGTTAAGGACTAAGGAACACAAGTGATCAGGGGCATCAAGAGGGGTAACCTCTACCTTGTTAACTCATATGGAGTGGCCCTCTTCTCAACCAGATTTCAAGTTATTTTACAAGTTTTGGCATCAAAGGTTCGACCAGCCTCAAGCTGCTGTCGTTGGTCATTTGCTGAATAAAGATCTCATTAAAAGTGTTAGAAATAAGGCCTCTACTCTCTGTGAGAGCTGTCACCTTGGCAAAATGTCTAAATTTCCTTTTAGCACGTCTGATTCTTGTTCACTCAGACCTTTTGATAAGGTTCATATTGACTTATGGGACTCTGCTCCTACAACATCTTTATATCTATTTCGCTATTATGCAGCTATTGTGGATGATTGTACAAAATTTGTATGGCTTCTTCCCCTCAAACTTAAATCAGATTTCTTTGCTCAGTACATTCAATTTGAAAGTTATGTCAAAAGATAGTTTGTTGTTGAGATCAAAATCATTCAAACAGATGGTGGCAGTGAGTTTGTTAATTCACCATTTGTAAATCACTGCAAAGTCACTGATATTGTTCATCAAATCTCCTGTCCATATACCCCTTAGCAGAATGGCATAGTAGAATAGACATTGTATGATCGGAGAACTGGATATTACTATGCTTCTTCATGCCAATATTCCAAAGTATTTTTGGGTTGAGACTTTCACCACTGCAGTTTTCCTCATGAACAAACATTCTTCAATGGGATTCATCATTCTTTCGCCTATATGGTAAGCATCCTGATTATGGCAGCTTGTGTGTCTACAGATCAAAATATTATACTTATGTTTGGGATACTCGAAAATCTAAGTTTGATAACAAGTCCATGCCTTGAATTTTTTTGGGATATAGTGACTGTCACAAGGGCTACCATTATTAGTCGTGTGCTGAGAAATATTTCTATATTTCTCGTCATGTTACTTTCGATGAAGAAATTTTTCCTTATAGCAGATAAGCTCTATTCCTGGTAGCTTCTCTCTTGCTCATGTAAAAGGATTTGAAGGTTGGTCTGCTGATGCATCTACTGGTCATTCATCTATTGCTCAACTAGATTCTACTGTTGTTGCTACCAGTTCTAGTGGGAGTTTTTTTCCTATCAACATTCCAATTAAACAACATACTGGTGTTATGATGCAACGATCTATTTCAGGCACTCATGAGTCTCTTATTGATACTACAGAGGCCTCGACAGATGTTCATAATAATTCTGATGCGAGTATATTGCATATTCAATCAGAGTATATTTCCCCTTCACCTGATGAATGTCTCACTACAGAGGCCTCTACAGATGTTCACGAAAATTTTGATTTGCGTATATTGTCTATTCAATCAGAGTATATTTCAACTTTTCTTGGAGAATGTCTCAGTTCCACCTCTCTTCTTCTGGGCAATGTCACCACTCCACCAGTCCAAACTGATGCTAATCCGGGTATGATTCATGTCACTGGTTCACAACCATCTAATTTCACTGATCTAGTAGAAGCTGAGGTCTCAATCACTATTCAATCTACATGGACTCACCCCATGACAACACGCATTTGCTCAGGAATTCAAAAGCCAAATCCAAAATACGCATTGCTTCATTATAACTCTGCTATTCCTCGAGAACCTCAAACCACTCGACAGACCTTGAAACATCCTGGTTGGATGCATGCAACACGAGATGAGTATGCTGCTCTATTGCACAATCAAACTTAGGAGTTAGTCCCTCGTACTGCTTACGTGAATGTCATAACTTCTCGATGGGTCTACAAAGTCAATCTTAACTCAGGTGGATAGCTTGATCGTCTCAAAGCTCATTTGGTTGCTCGTGGATACAATCAACAACCAGGAGTTGATTTTAATGAGATATACTCTCCCATCATTAAACCAGGTACCATCCATTTGGTTCTCTCTTTAGCAACGATAAAGGGATGGAATATACGTCAACTCGATGCTAAAAATACTTTCCTTCATGGCTCCCTCACTGAAGAGGTCTATATGGAACAACTTCCTGGCTTTATTCATGCAGATCATCCTCAACATGTTTGCTGTTTATTATAGGATTTGTATGGCCTTCGTCAAGCTCAAAAGCCTGGTTCGATCGGTTCAGCTACTTTCTGCTCAGTTTTGATTTTTTTTGTAGCACACTTGATCCCAGCCTCTTCATTTTCTAGGAGGGTGATATTTTCATGGCCCTTATCTTGTATGCCAACGACATACTACTAGCTGGATCTCATCCTAAATCCATATCTCGATTCATCACAGTGCTTCATACTACGTTTGTCATGAAGGATTTGGAACCTGCATTATTTCTTAGACATTCAAATCTAATCGACACCTCAGGGTTTCTTTCTACATCAATCTAAATTTGTCGTGGAAATTCTTCAATGCAATAATATGCATGAATCAAGACCGATAAAGACTCCTTTAAGCACCAAGATCACTACTGATTGCGTTGTTATACCGCTCCAAGACAAGACATTCTTTCTCTCAATTGTTGGAGCTCTGCAATATCTCACTATGACCAGGCCTGATCTCTCCTACGGCATGAACTACATTTCTCATTTCATGCAATTGCCAACAACTGCTTATCTTTCTTTGGTTTGACGTTTACTTCAATATGTGTAAGGTACACTCGATCAAGGCCTTTACATCCAGTTTCGTAGTGACCTCAATCTCTACCAATTTTCTGATGCAGACTGAGTGGGTTGTCCCCTTACTCGTCACTCTATTACGTGCTACTTCACTTATCTTGGCAGTAACTTAATCTCTTGGAGTTCAAAGAAGCAGCAGACCGTGTTACGATCAAGTACTGAGTCTGAATATCATGCCCTCGCTCAAGCTATTGCTGAAACCACTTGGCTGACCTTTCACTTGCGTGATCTGCAGATTACCATGTCACAGCACCCAATCTTGTATTGTGATAAACGTAGTGCTTTGTTTCTCATGGTCAATCTTGTGTTCCAGCCTCTCCATATCACCACTTCCGATCAAATAGCTGATGTTTTTATTAAACCAAAGTTATGATCTGCTTAGGACACTGTTCGTCGCGAATTATGCATGGGTACCCTGCTTGGAGGGGGATGATAAATCAACAGTTATGTCTGCCTTGGTGGAAGGTAGAAGTTTAGCATTGTTGAACAAGTCTAACGGTTACACACTCAAAGAGACGACCAAATCTTCTGGTGATCACTCACATTCAAATAGCAAGATTCACGACATTGATGAAGCAACAGACGAGTGATTTGTGGATCTAATTTGTTATACATAGTTGTGGAAGTTTTGTATTTATACACGAACAATACATTGTAAACAGCATCATTTGATCAATACAAAAATATACAGAGAGCAATTCATCTTCTCAGGATTTCCTGAAGTTCCATTGTTCCTCTATTCTTGTTCTTCTTGTTGAAGTACCTCCTCTGCTCCCTTTCTCATCTTGCATTCCCCTGCAAGGAGGGATTCGACAGTTGTGGTGTATTTTACCAGCCTGCCCAGGGTGTACATTGGCACTGTGAAATCCATTTAATGAGTGTTTTAATCTCAGCCTTCGGTTGAGATCCGACAGCTGAGATTAGAAACTGTGTGTATATAAGATGTAATTTGGGATGTAGTTGTTGGGATAAGAAGAAAGTGTGTGTGTATATAAGATGAAATTTGGGATGTAGTTGTGTGTATCGGTACCGGTACTTGTACCTGTTTCATTGTCGGGCTAATAATGGTATAATCCGTGCCCGATATCGAAGTACTAGTACCGGATGGTACCAGTATTGTCTGATCCCGGTTACCGGAATGAAGCCAGTGCCAGTACCGATCTTATGCCGGACTGATACCGGTATATCTATGAACTAAAAAAGTATTGAAAGTTGGATATACCTAAAAATGAGTACTCTTGAAATAAAAATAAAAATTTAAAAATTCAAACCAGCATTATTTATAAACTAAAAAAATATTGAAAGTTGGACCCATGAACTAGCACAATAATTGAAGAAACACGGATTGGAAGCCGATGGATCCAGTTCAGACCAGTGCCGGAAATGTCGTCAAAAGGTTTGTTGAAGATCAGCTACGTGAGGACATGAGATAACTGTCGCGCAGGATCTTTCTCCAATCTGACTTGGACTGGTTGGTGAATCGGGTTTTTCCATGTTTATACTGCCTATTCTGTCCATGAATCTCACTTCTTGATTCTTTGATTTCTTGTCGGATTAATTGATTACAGCGGCAAATGTTTTAGGGTTTGTGCAGGATTTGTTTGTAGTTTAGAATTGCTCTTGAGAAGCTTACATTTTTTGCAATTTGAGTCCTTTCATTTTCGTGGAGCTTGGTTAGGGTGTATATTTGTGCAGTGAAGGACGACCTTCGTAGATTCTTGAGAATTAAAGAAAGATTCCTGCAGATGATGAAATTTTGATGGCTGAATTGTACAGTTTGATGAAAGTAGTTTTGGGGGTTCTTATAGAGTATTTATTTTACCATCGAATGCTTATTTTGCGTTTTGGGATAATGCGGCCTGGTCTGAATCTGTCAAGTCAATTAGTGATTTCATACCCTTTTTTGCATTTCTTGAAACTACAAGATTTTTCTAATGTTCTTCACTGTTATTTCCTTGTGTATCCGTTAGGAATCGCAGCCATGATGTTTCTGTGAAAGATTCATTCTCTATTGGTCCTTGTTGGGATGATGTGGAACTCTGCTTCGAACTATATAACCAGGAGTATAAGGCTGAATAACAATGTCCCGAAGCAGCCTAGACAAGATCCGATGGACTGCTCAGATGATGAAGTTTCCTCCGCAACCAGCAGAGAAAATGGCTTAGAGTGCCCGATATGCTGGGAATCATTCAACCTCGTTGAGAATGTTCCTTATGTTTTATGGTGTGGGCATACATTATGCAAAAACTGCATCCTCGGACTACAATGGGCTGTCGTGAAACTCCCTGCTTCACCACTTCAGCTCCCACTCCTCATCTCCTGTCCCTGGTGCAATCTCTTATCACTACGATTGGTTTACCGGGGAAACCTGAAATTCCCTCGCAAGAACTTCTTTCTTCTATGGATGCTTGAGAGTATGAATGGCGACAGGGTGACATCTCGTACCGCCACCTGTGGTGAACATCACACAGTCTGTCCATCGAGCACAAGAGCCACCGAAAGAAGCATTACAGGAGGGAATAATCACAGGACTGAACCAGCGGGATCGGGACGTGATGATGCAAATCAGTTCAATAGCTTTCTGGACATTGAGAGACTGCATTTGTCCCTCAGGAAGTCCCTTGTTTTCTTCGTTCATTTGACAGCTAAGTTCCCTCTCGTCATCATCTTTCTGCTCATCCTGTTGTATGCCATACCTGCCAGTGCAGCAGTGCTGGCCCTTTACATGCTCATCACAGTTCTCTTTGCGCTGCCGTCGTTCCTCATGCTCTATTTCGCATATCCCAGCTTGGATTGGCTTGTTAGGGAGATCATCACGTAAGAACTTGATCCGATTGGTTAGCTTTCGTAAAAGCTGTTATATCATCTGCAATGTCTTCCAGACGCTTGAGTTATCATCATTGTGGAGAAACTACTCTCTATTTGTAAAGTGTTGATTCTAACAAGGAATGAAATGAAACTGTCTTGTACCTTGGTCCCTGTACCAAAATATGTGATTGAGCAAGAATGAAATCATAGTCCTTTACCAACTATATCTATAAACGAAAACCAGCGATGATCTTTTGCAGTTCCATTTCTGGTCAAATTCATCCAAATAAAGGAGTTGATTAGGCACATTTTGATGCACAACATCTGTGTTCCTCCCTTCCAGGGCTCCCTTCCACGCACATTAAACCTCACTTGATCATTCATTAATGGATATGTTCCAATTTTGTAATTCCAAGTGGAAGGTGCAACTGGCACATGAACTTAAATAGAATTTTGGACATTATTGTCCAGATTAGCCTAATTTTGAGCTATTGTTATCGCGTACTAGTTTAGGGCGGTAAACGAACAGAGCCGTTCGTGAACAAGCTCGAATTCGACTCGTTTAAAGCTCGTTTGTTCGGTTCGCAAACCTTA
>JAOYMZ010013162.1:0-20417 GCA_025802335.1 Pinguicula primuliflora
AGAACAGCTGGAACATTGATGATCATTCAAGATCTTGTTCTATAAATAGATACAACAACCAAAGAAAACTACTCCTCACTCACTCATCGTAAGCATGGTTGCCAACGACGCTTCCTACTCCGTCTCCGATTCCGTCCCCGCCAGAGTAAGGCATTCCATATTATTATGTGCAGTTATCTTTATTCCAGAAGACAAACCAGCTATCTTCTACCAATTACACCCCCACCCTCCAAATGGTTTGTTTACCAATGAAGTGGTGCTGGTGTGTCTTCCGAAATAAAGTGAGTTGCCCTTAATGGACTTGCAACGCTCCTGTTTGGGCTTGATGTGTCTAAGGGATATGGCAGCAGAATCAGTCGACCCGACCGTCCGAGACCCTAGGGTATGGGATCGTGAAGTCTGGATAGGTTTTCCATTTGCATTGCAGATAAAGTGAGCTGTTGGTGAAAGCATCTTCACACACTCCATGGATGAACCTGCGCTTGATATTAGAACGGCCCGTTTCCACGACGTAAGAAGGAGAGACACTCCATGGATTAGAATCTATTGACTTTATTTTTATATAAATGAAATGGAAGGATTGATAATGAGTATTAAATAAATTATCAACTGGTTTCACCTCCAAGATGACAAGATTATTAGCATAGTTCATTGTGCCAATTTACCAATGTAATGATGAATGTCTTTCAGTCTCTTTGACTAGCGTTGATTATGTAACTAACTGTTGTCATTGATCGATGTAATTGATTATTAATAATAAAATTGACGAACACATTGATATGATGTATTATCAAACAATGTAATGAAGCATCTCTGTGCGTCGTTTCATGTTCTGAATTGATGGTATGAGAATTGGGATGGGATGGATTGGAACGGGAAGGACGATGCATTCCCGGTCACAGTCTGACTAGGTTGTTGATATTGATGAGTATGAGTATTTTGGGGTACTGGCAAATCACTGTGACAGGGCTCATTGGATCGGTCATCCACATATTTCCTAGGCGGAGTATCGTCCCCCTCTCCGTCGGAGTCATCAGCAATATACGCCCCATCACCGAACAATTCCTGCAATGCAGTTATCCGATGATCTTCAACGTCTGTCACGTAGTCAATATCCTTCATATATTGAAGCACACTCTCTTCCCTCGAAAGTATCAGGATTAGATAAAGAATCCGTATAGAGTATAGTCGAGAATCTCGAATGTATTGTCGGATCATGCACGCGATGTTGTACGAGTTCATCCCGGCATACGGGTTGCACCCGTATAGAGTATAGTCGAGAATCCCAAATGGGTTTCCGAGATCCCATACACGAGCATCGTGCAAGGCAATGTACACACGCAGACCGAGTGCATGGCTTGTATCCCGGCATACGTGATGTACCGGTCTGCGTTAGTCAAGAATCCCGAATGGATTGTCGGAAAACATCAATGAGATTCCTTACCCTTCTCTTCCTGCGGAAAATATCAATGATTTATTCCTGACTGGCCATCACATAACAACACTTCGAGTTCAGGCATCTAGGAAACCTCATCGTGCATCCATCAACACGCTGGTCACACAACCTCCTGAGCTTGGAAATTGCCTCCAACGCCCAAATTTGTTTAAAGGGAGCGTACATACATCTTAACAGGGAATTCCGTGTGGGCTCTGTCGTATTCCTCCGCTGGTAGGTATGTGAAAAAGCCTAACAGTTGAGGTGCATCAGTCGGTATGTGCACTTGTATATAAAACGTAGATAATAATCAAACAAAACTTTCAATTCAAATTCAAAAGCAGGGAATCGTTCTCAACACGCCAGAGTCGGGCAAGTGATTTATCATAACACAAATCGCAATAAACAACCTGCAATGTACCAAAAGATTTGGTGATGGGGAATACCGTGCAATGTGTCCACTTGAGTCATCACCCCATTCAAATCCCTAGCCTGCGTCGTTTCCGATTAGACCATCATTCTTGCTGCCTGAGACTATGATGGGTCGTTCATCATTCTTCTCGTCTGCAGTGGTGAAGCTGGTTGAGTCTACAGCATGTGCGTCGGAAAGATTTGCTTTACGATATCGGTAATTGTTTGATCCAAGTCCACGTGTGTGTCTGAAGAATTCTCGAACGACATGTTGAAGTATATAGTCGAGGTTTTCGATGGAAGGGTTACGGGTTTTTTAATTTTCGGAGAGTTTTTCCTTTCGACGGAGATGGGTTAGTGAAAAAGTCTTCCGGCGAGGACTTGATTAGAACGTATTAAGACGGTTTAGTATTTTATTTCTGTTCTTCCTTTTCTTTTAATACCTTTTAAGTAAAAGAAAAATAAAAGTAAATCAAAAATGAAATAGGAAGTTAGATTTCAAAATAGGATTGTTGCGGAGGTTATTTGTCCAATTATTCCGAAAGAAAGGTTACCATCACATCTATTTTTTTTCCATAGTTGCTGCATAAAGAAAGAGAATGGACAACAAAAAGGTGCTACATTTATAAAATAGTTAGTTACAAAATTTGTAATTCTTCAAAAGGACGTATTTTTAAAGTAAAAATTACAAAAATAAAACACAATTACATAAGCATATAACGTGTTGACCTCAAAAAAAAAATTGAAACCCTTCAAAACGTCTTAGTTTTAAAGAATTACAAAATTTTTTAAACCTAGCATTACTCAATAAAATTTGGATATTTTCTTTATAAAGAAATTTTATTGATGTTAAAGCTTCAAATACAGATTACAATTCACCTTTCAACTCATCGTGCATTAGTGATGCCCTACATGTTGAACCTAGATAAAGCCAAACACCAGCTTAAGCGGCAACTCGTAAGACACAACACATTTTTGAAAAACTCTTCATCTTGCCAGCCCCTAGGCCTTCTTGACATCAATCAACACCTTGAGATATAAACTTTCAACCAGAACCTCCCTTTTCCTCCTTATCTTTCTCAACACCAAAAACTCAGCCATACTAGACTTGTTAGATATTATGGTGCACACTGTTGGCAGGATTATGTAAATTGAACTATGGCATTATCGAATACTTTCACGACGTAAAAGAAGCTTAGTTCGGTCTGGCAAATCCTCTTCAGTAAAGAAATTGCGATCTCCATGTTTAAGACTCTATTTCGCTAATGGAGATATAGTTTGAGTAGGGTTCTTGCCAAACTGAACAAGCGTGAAATGAGCGGCATGATCAAGTATATATCTGACTTTTGTAAACTAAACATAATCTCTCAACGGACATTTATCCTCGTGATCCTTTAACTATCTAAGAGATAGGGTGATTTCAATTTCCAAAGGAACTGGGTGAGAATTATATTTAAGTAAACAAAACTTATGTGCATCTAGTTCATTAGTCTTCAGATCATAAGCAAATGATAAAGCTTCAATCAACTTACCTGAATGATTTCTAATGATGCCACCAACACCTACTTTGACATATGTCGAGCAGGAGTGAGTATGAAAATTCAATCTTTGTCGATGTCTTGCTGGAACAAACCACTTCTCTTTCTGGGGCAAGGAGATTTTAGGCTCAGGAATGGAAAGTCCTGCTAACCGCAGAGTACATCGTTCTTCTCCCTTCACAGTCTTCACTGCTTTTGAATGAGTGAGGATATCTCTTAGAAGTGCATTTGAGTCAACAACCACAAAAGAAAAGTTCACTGGTTCAGTGATGGGACAAATGTAGTCACAACTAATGTGCAAGTATACGCATGCCTGCAAGTAATACTAGGGTGAGTTCTAGGTCATATCCACAGGGACTAATGCTCTCAACATGCTCAAATCTACAATATAAAACTTAATTACCAAACACTTCAAGGGGTTGTCTAACAAACTACTAAACACATAAAACTAGCTACACTAAAAAGCAAGTAATGAGGATAGCAATCAGCCATATGTGACAGACTCATATTACTGAGGGGATTTGAACCCATAACCTTATTCTGACTATGCTACAATTCGATATGTTATGAGAAAGAAGGATGCTAAGCCTAGATTGATTAGTTGGATTCTTCTCCTCCAAGATTTTGACATACAGATCAAGAATAAGAGAGAAGTAGAATATGTGGTGGCTGACCACATTTCTAGACTTGAAGACAACAACTCAGCTCTTGTTTCTTCTGCCCCTATTGGAGATACATTCCCTAATGAGCAGCTCCTTGTTGTGATCATTCACCCCACCCCATGGTATGCTGATTTGGTTAACTACTTATCTTCTAATATGCTTCCACCTTTGTCTTATCAATAGAGAAGGAAGGTCATTGCTGACTTGAAGCATTACTACTGGGAGGAGCCTTATCTATACAAGATGTGTGCTGATAAGGTGATAAGAAGGTGTGTACGAGAAGGTGAGATGGAGTCCATTCTGGAGGACTTTCATTCTCTTGAATGTGGTGGTCACTTTGGTGGACAAAGGACAGTAGCAACAGTGCTGCAGTGTGGTCTCTTCTGGCCTTCTTCGTTCAAGGATTCCCTAGGTTCGTGCAAGCATGTGATAGATGCTAAAGGATGAGCAGTATCTCCAAAAGAAATGAAATGCCTCAAGTTGGCATGCTTGAGGTGGAGCTATTTGATGTTTGGGAGATAGATTTCATGGCTTCTTTTGTGCGAAGCAATAGACATCTCTACATCCTGGTTGCGTGATGAGCCAAAATTATATAGAGTTTTAGGCTCATTTATTCATTGAATTATTGTTGATTTTGATTCATAAGCTCGGTTTTACACTTGTTATACTTGATTTATCTTCATTTCATCCAATATAGGTACATTGCAATATATTCATGTGTTATATGGATTTTCAATCCATTATACATACAAAACACACCTGTATGGGCGAAGGAGACAAATCTTGGCCATTTGGAGCAAGAGCCAACAAGCCTCCAAAAATTGTTTAGCCATTTCGGGAAAGAAGTTGGAAGTGGCTGCCATGCCCTTCAAACGATGATATATCTCCAACCAAGGCCTGGATTGAGCTGTAATTTCACCGAGAGCTAGGTCAAAGAGTCCTCTACAAGTCTTATGTTTACAAAGAAGGCCGAAAATGGGGAGAGGATTGAGTTTTCACTCGATTTACTCAAAGTGGTAAATTCTGCACGCAATGACAATCCGACCCCTTGCAATGGATGTATCTCTCAAACTACTTGAGGGGCAACCTTTCACTTTCACCAAAATGTAGCCCTAACACTCCTATACAACTTTGCTTGAGACATTGTGTGTATTTGGCTCCGCCATGAGGGTCTAAAACCCAATCTACCGAAAGGTGTCCAAAAGAGGAGTAAGGACATTCATGGCCTTACTAAATGAATAATCTAAGCACAAAACCAAGAGGGCACCCTTGTCAATGCTCAAGAACTCTTTCCCTACAAGAAAATACGACCCTCATTCTGTCATACAACACTTTGGAAGCCAACACTTGAGGTGGAGAGGCGATTTGGAGGAGGAGGCTCACAGCCGGAGAAGAAGCACGAAGTTCAAGCTCTTGGGTGACTTCAATAGAGTTTTTCTTACTCTCTCTAGTATTTATAGTAGCTCATGCCTTAAGCATGAGCTAAGTAGCTAAACCTAGGGCTCGTTCAAGTGGATTCATGATACCATAAACCATGTTTTCTATGGATTAATGTTCTAGTTCACTTTTCATTTATGTGTGCTTATGTTCTTCAATGATTTAAGTATTTCTACCTGTTAGCTTAGATCTAATCTTGTCATCATGTGTTTTCTGGTTTCTTAGCACATAATGGAAGGGAAAGATGGTTCTCATGATCGGGACATAGTGAGCCAAACTTTAACTACCTTAATTCTTTGTATGAGAACTAGTGAGCCACGGTGGGTTAGCTATTAGCTAGTCTTGAACCTCTCCCTTGGGGCCTAACGGACATAGGGAGAGGAGGCACACATTGCACACACGTTGTGGCCCTTGGGGTAAGGCATCCCTAGCTTCCAATGCCATATCTTGGTTAAAGAAAGTGAATGAAGCATTTGATACGTAGTTTATAAGTTAGGGCTGGTGATGAAGCATTGAGACCGAGCCTTGGGATAACTCTCCTCACTTGGTAACCTCCTTAGTAATCTGGTTGTTGAGTCTAATAGGTGACAATATTAGGCTTGATTATCATTAGGTTAAGTTCATGTTAGTTTTGTGTTGTTTAAGCACAAACCACTTATGATTTCGGTTTACATTTGGTTTAGTTGTAGATTGAGCGTGTTTAGGACCTACTCCTTTGAGAGATGACCCTTGCTTTCCAAGTAAGGTTTACTACTTGAACGATTATGTATACTTGCACATTAGTGTGACATACATTTGTCGCATCAAGTTTTCGGCAACGTTGTTGGGGAGTAGTTTCTCTTTGCATGCTTAGTTTGCTTCTTTACTACTTGTTTACTGTTTTTCATTATTTTATTTTATTTTAGTGTATCTCACGGTTTTACTTGACTCTTGGCAGGAGGTATATAAGGTAGTCATGGAGACAAAGAGTATTATTCAACATGAAGACGACATTCCTATGGAAATCTTGGCATAAAATTGCTCAATCGCCCAAGCACCATTTAGCAAACCTTTCTGGAGTCCCATTTCTTTGGTTATCCCCGTACAAGAACTTTGGTTGCAGCGACTTTTGGATTCAAAGTGTTAGATTTGAGGAGGTGATCATGATATGAGCCATTGCACGGAGGAAGAGGATATTCCTATTGCTCATTTGATGTTCCTTGATCAACAAAGAACTCTATACAAGCAAGGCAATGTTAGAGACATTCCCCCACAAGAAGAAGTTCTTTAGAGATTTGAAGACTTTTCAGCATGAACAGCCATATCTTTTCAAGATATGTGCAGACCAAGTGATCAGGAGATGTATTTCTGAAGAACAAATGTAATCTGTTTTGCAACATTGTCATTCTTTGGAGTGTGGTGGCCATTTTGGTGGCAAGAGAACTGCATCAAAGGTTCTACAGAGCGGATTTTATTAGCCTTCACTATTCAAGGATGCTCACAGCTATGTTAAGACTTGTGACAGGTGCCAACAAGTTGGTAACCTATCCAAAAGAAGTGAGATGCCTAAAGCAGGCATTCTGGAGGTGGAGATTTTTTATGTATGGGGTATAGACTTCATGGGACCATTTTCTCCAAGCAAAGGACAGCAATAAATTCTGGTGCCAGTAGATTATGTGTCTAAGTGGGTACATGCAATTGCTACACCCTCAAATGATGCTGTTTTTGTTAAAAAGTTCTTGCAAAGCAACATTTTCTCCAGATTTGGCATACCTAGGTGTATAATCAGTGATGGAAGCTCTCATTTCTGCAACTAGTTGTTTGATAACCTCCTTTTGAAGTATGGTGTGAGGCATAGGGTGTCTTTGGCATACCACCCTCAGACAAATGGCGAAGTGGAGATATCAAACAGAGAAATCAAGCTGATCCTTGAGAAGACAGTAAGCATATCAAGGAAGAATTGGTCATCCAGATTGCCTGATGCCTTATGGGTATATAGAACAGCTTTCAAGACACCTCTGGGAACCTGTTCGTTCAGATTGATCAATGGAAAGCCCTGCCATCTTCATGTAGAGTTGGAACACAAGGCCTATTTGGCCATTAAGCAGTTGAACATGGATTTGCACGAAGCAGGAGCAAAAAGATTATTTCAACTTTCAAAATTGGATGAATTAAGTCATGATGCCTATGAGAGTGCAAAGTTGTATAAGGAAAGGAGAAAGATTTGGCATGAAAAGAACATCAACAGAGGGTCCTTCTCTGAGGGACAGAGGGTGTTATTATTCAATTTTTGGTTGAGATTCTTCCCTGACAAACTGAAGAGCAGATGGTCTGGTCCCTTTGATATTGCTAAGGTGCATCCTTATGGATCCACTGAGGTAAAAGGAGAAGTAGGGCCAGTGTTTAAGGTGAATGGCCATCGGTTGAAGATCTACAATAGTCCTTCTTACCTTGAGCAACAGAGGACTGTCATGCATTTAGGAAATAGAAACTGAAGAAAGAAGTCTATCTAGAGACTATAAACTTAGAGCTCATTGGGAGGCAACCCAAGTAAGGTAGTAATTTGTAAATATTTTGAAGTTACTGATAGTTTTGTGTAGTTTTTCTAAGCAGGGCTAAGTTGAGATCATGTGTGGGGTGGTCACCCTAAGAGATTTGAAGTTATGAAGCAGAGAACACAAGTGATTCAGCAAGAGTTCAGAAAAAGCCATGTATGCTTACGCACATGTGTGTTGTTCCTTGTCCTTTGCTCTTTTATCCATCTTTGTTTTATTCACTTGAGAATAAGTGAAGGTTTAAGTGTGGGGTGGGGTTTTAGTATATTCCAAGTTGTAGCATACCTTGTTAGAACTCTTGTTTAGGGATGTGATGATGCTGATTCTTGCTCAATTCTGCTCTATTTTTGTTCTCCTAAAAAATTTTGTGCCTTTGCATACCTTGGATTTAGTTATCTTTCTTAAAGTGCATTTTTACCTATTCATGCTTGTGCTAATTGTGGTCTGAGATGCTACTTATGCATATTTGGAGGATTGGATTGAGTTCCTTAGTGGTAAGAACGGTGGAGTGCATGAACTTAATGAAGGTCTGAAGCTGAGTTTTCATACTTTTGTTCAGGGAAGGGTGAGATGTAACTTCTAGTTTGGTTTGAGTACTTGATTTCAGTGAACCCATTCCTGGTCCCAAAGCATAAGAAGAATCCAGCTATTATTCACAAAAGAAACTGAAAAAGGAAGAGAAGAATGTAAATGATCCAAAGCTAATGCAATGAGAAACATCAGTAGCTGCAAAGAAGCAGAACAATCTATTATGATGCACTATTGAAGATCTAGTGTCCTTAACTCTAAAAAGAATATCCTTGAGAAAATCTTGGAGAAAATCAAAACAAAATTCAGCCATAGCACAAGAAGAGCTGAGCAAAGAAGCTGTAAAGCAGCAAGTCTTCATTTTAAGGACAGTTTACAAGAAGAAAAGTAGTAAGGGACTAGGAGAGGTTGATTGTTGTCATCTTGTACTCAAATTGGACAGTGAAGTATGCCCACATAACATGTATGCCAAGAGTGAGAGGTCATCTATTCTTTCCAACTCCATCAATGAAAGGAGCCCTCATTTAAACACTAGCCCCCCTTATGAGTATGATGGAGGTAAGGCTTGACTTGAAATCAGTAGAAAGGTTCATGCATTAGGATTAGAGGTATGAAGGAAAGAAACTCAATTCTTCCCTAGAGAAGCAGAAGGTAAACCGAAAAGGGTTGTAGTAGTAGTTGGTAGGGAAGTATGAAGTCAAAAAAAACATGAAGGAGCTTTCCTACACCTCTTAAACCCTCTTATACTGATTATCTCCTTTTGTTTGAGCTTACACTTATACATCTACACTCCATTCTGTCCCATTGCTATCTTTTACTCGTGAATTCAAGTTATGATCTAGCAACCAGATTCATCTATATCTTGCATTGCATTGAACCTATCAGTACTTTTTCATTAAGGCCAATGCATGCACATCTCAATTCTTTCATCTCTTGTTTTGTTTAGTGATCATATGCTTGAGGACAAGCATCATCTAAGTGTGGGGTAGTTTGATAGGTGCATAATATGACCCGTTTTGTGCATGCTTATATTATGATTTGTTGCTTTAAATTAAGTTAAACATAAGTTATGTGCGTAAAATATGGTCATTTGATGCTGAAATTGGCACAGCTATTGTCTGGTGAGGGAACAAGCAAAACGTGGAGTTGATCTAACCAAAAGACAGTGAAGAATGCCCTAAAACAGAAATATATTTGCCAAGTGAAGAACTAATGCAACACATGTTCATGAAAGAAAACATCCTTGACTTCATCAAGGCATGAAAAGATCAAATGCAACATTTGGTGTATAGATATATTTTGTACATCAAAGACGGCTAGGAGGGATCAACATGTCACACTTCTTTCAAGTTCTATCAAGCATTTAATGCAAAGTGTACTTGATGAATAGTGAAGATTAGAGGAGGAGGAATTTTGATTAAGTATTTTTGGATGAAGGCAAGAGATACATTCTCTTTGCTAAAAAGCACAAGGGCAAGAAGGCCTATTCACCTACAAAACTTGACCTAAAATATACAAGGACCACACTTCATTCTTTCCTCCTCATTTCGTTCGTGAGGTGAATCAAGGAAAGGGAAAAGGAGCAAGTCTTCAACAACACTTGCAGCAGTAGAACTTGATTTTGTGCCATTAACCATGGCTTTCCTTCGGTTTCTTTTGTATTTGTTTGTGCTCTTACTTGTAGCATGAGCTAAATCTGTAAACTCGAGGCTCGGGGGAAGCCAAGCTACACTAATTTGAACGTGTAATCTTGAACTATTTCTTACCTACTTGCTGTTATATTTATGAGATTTTTGTGTTCATATTCTGTGTTGATTCAGACATGAGATTCATAGGATAATCTTCATATTCCTTCATATTGTGAAAGAATTTGTTAGAAAGGACAAGAGACACCCACACAGTGCACAAAAGTAACATTGAGTGCACTGACTTGTAGGGACTGTCCTTAGATAATCTTCACTTCACTTGCACAAATGTGGTGAAGCTGATAGGCTAAAGTTCCGTGTGTGAGGCTATACTACTTGGTAAACTCAATGGAGAGCCAGGTATACAGGGTCATGTGGTTTATAAGTAGTAGGTAGGGATTAAGTAGTGATTGAGGCAAGCAATGTTGATGTAGTACGACAGAACCTGATGCCCTGAGTTATCTTCCCTTATATCTCTTTTATCTTCATCTCATTTGCATCCTTGGCACATTTGCACCCTTAGATTACATTATGTTAGTAGATTAACAAAACCAACCAAATGATCTTTGACTTCAAAGTAAGCTGTAGCATCCATAGCATGATTTGAACTTACTCCTTGTGGATTTGACCTTTACTCCTTGTAAGGTATTATTTGTGACAGTGTATACTTGCACTTAATTATGTGTGTGTAAGCACCCATCGCCACCCTTAACCCCTATCTTCATTCTTGACACACACTGTTAATTTCTTATAACTCATACAAAACTTGTTGTCTTCAGCAGTGAGGTATTCTCAGCTTCTTCTTTGAAGTGTTGCTGAACTAGTTTGAAGTCCTAGATTTGCTCAAGGCTCTTCTTATTCATTTGAATTGTGGACACTTGTTCCCCATTTGTATAGCCCAAGGGTGCTCTAACTTGTTTCTTTGATTGCACTCCCTTCTTTGTCTTGTTTTGATGGACTTTGTATCCTTGTTTCTTTTGATCTTTTTGTACTCTTTTCAGATTCTTTTTGCTTGAATCTCAGTTGGCTCCTTCTTTGATTGGGGATTAGGGGAAGGTTCACTAAAATCTCAACACTCAAACCAAGCTAGGAACTGCATCTCTCCCCTCATGAAAACATGTATGGACACTCAGCCTCAGATCAATACTTTATTCATGCACTCAGCCAAACTACCACAGAAGAACTCCATCCCTATCCTCCAGATAGTCATCAGCAAGCATTATAAGCCACAAATAGTTAAGCGTAAAAAGATCCATTAGCCAGCAGAAGTGCAAATGAGCAGAATAGGCATGAAGCAAACGAAAAAATTTAGCTAAGAAGGCCAAAACAAAAGCAAGTCCCTAAATGATAACAAGGATAGTAAATGAACATAAGACTTGCTAAAAAGATGTGTTGCCAAAGCTAACCTCACCCCACACATAAAATTTCACTTGCCCTAAAGTGAATGAAATATATATAAAAGAAATGAAAAGAAAGGGCAAAGAACAATATAACCTGGTGGTTAGTAACTGCACATCTTAGCTTTGGTACTTGAATGATATTTGCTCCATTGCAGCTGCTCCTCCTTTGGGGTGTGCTCACCACACACTTAAACTCAGCTTGCCTCTGATCAAGATGGCTTCAAACAAAAAGGATTAGATACTTAAGCGCAAATAACCATAACCAAAAGTAAATGATAGATACTGTCTTAGGATGTCTCCTAAGAGCTCTAGGTTTAGAGTCAATACATGGACTCTTATTGCTCAATCTTTCAATCTGACTATCCTGGATCAAGAGAGCTCTTGGCTGTCCTCAACTTCATGAGCTCATAGATTATTCAGGATCTCTTCTTCCTGACAGGTGACCCCTCTTCAGGTTTCAGATAGCTGATGCAAAGAAACTGATGCTGGGATTGCTTTCCTCCCAGCATTATAGTATCTTCAAGCTACTCAGGCTGCTTGTTTTGAAATGGTGGTTTCCACCACAACTTACTGAGGTCATTTGGAGGACTTTGCATATGTTGGAACCTCTCCCCCAACAACTCTTCAGCTTCTAGACACCAGGAACTCTCTACACTACCATGGATGGCTTTCTGTTCCAGCAAAGGTCCTGGCTGTATTCCATGCTTCTTGCTGTTCAGATGAATTCTTTCTTGATTAGAGCTGAACTCTAACCCATCAGGGGGTTGTCTTTTCTGCCCCTTAAGAACACTGGCTTGATCCTTCATCATGTAATCTCCCAGAAGCTTGCTCAGCACCGGGTAGGCATCAAAGAGTACTACTACTTTTCCAGCTTTTAGCCTCAACTCTCCTATTTCCATGTCAATTACTGCCCCACTGGTTTCAGGAAGGGTCTACCTAGAATGATGGGGATATTTGAATCTTCTTTCATATCCAGGATAGTGAAATCCACCAGAAAGGGCAGCTTCTCAACTTGTAACAACACATCCTTGACCACTCCTCTTGTCTCCTTGAGAAACTTATCAGCCAACTCTAACCTAACACAGTAGGTGTAGGCTCTTTCAATCCCAGTTTCTGCACAAGAGAGTAAGGCATTAAATTTATACTAGATCCTAAATCACACAATACTCTCTGAAAAGTATAACTTCCTATACACAAAGGGATAGTAACACTCCCTGGGTCATTCATCTTTGGGGGTGCTCTTTTGAGCATATCGGAGCCCTTCACTGTCAACCGAATGGTGCTCTCTCCCTCAACCTTCACTTGAGTTTTTTCTTGCCCTACTTCCGCTTCCACTTGGTTCTCCTTAGCTTCTGGGATGACTTCTTCCCTTTCCTTATCAACATCTACTTCTGCTTCCTCAGGTTTAGATGCCAGAATCACCACAGAATGTGGTTGAGGTTCTCCAAACTTTCTATCAGCTTCTAAGATGACTGCTTGGCAGCTATATATGGGGTTTTTTCAATGAAGCGTGGCAGGGTTCCCTTTTGCCTTTCTTGCATTTGTGAGGCTTGCTGACTTTGGATGGAAGCATCTGTTTTAGCCATATAAGTGGCATTCTGTTGGATTAACTGAGCCAAGGAATATCGACACTTCTTCATTTCTGCCATCATCTCTGTATTCCTCCTTGAATTTTCAGAAAGCATGGCTAGAACATCCCCATCCTTGGTAGATGAAGCATTAGTGGTGGAATGATACTGCACTAGGGATGGCTTTAAGAGATGAGAGTTGAGAGCACCTTGTGGGTTGCTCAAACTTAAACCAGGGGCTTCATTTCTCCTATAAGCTTGATTCTGGTACCCTCCTTGATTGCCATACCTCTGCGAGTTCAGAATATAACTCAACTGCTCAAGCTCAGCCAGAGAAGCTTCAGGACAGTGACTAGAATTATGACTACCTCCACAGATTTCACATGAAGGGGATTGTACTGCATAGACTTGAGTAGGCTTCTGTGTTCTTGCTCCAAGCAGCAGCATATCAACCTTTGAAGATAGGGCACTCACAGCTGCAGCTAAGGTATAATTCTGTTGAATATTATGAACATGATCTGGTCCCCTTGCTACTAACCTCTCCACTGGCCATCTATAGCTGTTTTGAGCAAGTGTCTCCAACAATGCCACATCTTGATTGTATGTCTTCACCATAAATGTAGCATTTGCTGTAGAGTCTACATCCCTTTTTATGTTGTGCTCCAAGCCAAAATAAAAGGCTTGAATTTGGCTCCAGTGCTGCAAACCATGATTGGAACAACTTCTGAGTAACCCTGATAAGCACCTAATTAGGGTTTATTTCATGCTTTATTTTAATCCATTTCATTCCCTAAACACCAAGATTATAGCTCAATTCATGCTCATTCCCACTTCACTAATGAATCGGGTACATGTTTTTAGGTTGCAACAACTTGTGCTTAATTCACTACACATTTTTATACGGATTAATCAAGTATGCCAAGGGACTTATTTTGGAGTCCATTCTGCCCAGACTTAGACAAATATTCGGCCTAAATTGCAGAATTGTCCGTAGCACCAAAGTCCGGCTCATGAAGCTGAAGGGACCATCATGACCATGGATATAACGGCTCGTGGCCCGCTTGAGTTAGCTGCAGTTCCAAGCCGGTTTGACCGCTTCAAACATGCTTATACAAGGCTAGGAACTAGCAAAACACGGAACTGGAAAGAGCCACTCAGCCCTCCAAAAGTTGCCTCACCATTTTGGGAAAGAAGTTTGGATTTACATGTCTGCCCTTGCACAGCTCATAACTTCTTTGTCCCTGCATGGTTAAAGCTATAATTTCATCAGGAGAGAGATGGAACATCCTCTACAAGTTCTATATTTGAATCCAAGCCATTTGGGACGTGTATGGTCGAGATCAAAGCCATGACATCACCCTTGATGCATTTCGCGAGTTATGACTGATACACCCCATCCGCTGCTGATATCTCGTGAATGGATTGAAGGTCAAGAGGGTAAATTCCATCCGCAGCTAGCCCTAGAGCTTGTGAACAAGTTCTCTTTACATATCATCAAGATTTATCGTCGCGGACTGGGACTTTTGAGCTCAACTTCTCCATCTATACAAATGGGAGCAAAGTCTGAAAGGCCCTTGTGAAAATGTGAGTGTCCCGTGTAAAAACTAAAAGGGCCCGTGTGTAATCAACTTTTTTTGGAAGCCCTAGCTAGCGTGAAGCATCAGATTGGCAACCATAGAAGAGCTTCATCCGTCCGATAGTAAAGGGCCACTGTTTCTACCTTTCGCTTTGTTTACATGGCTCTGCTTTGTATTGAATCATTGTATTTGGAGGCTATTGCTCTTGTTATGAGCTAAACTTTATAGCTTGAGGCTCGGTTGAGCCTCCTTATAAAATCATGCCTTTTTAGCTTATGAAAGTATGCTAGTTTACCTTGAAATGTATGTGTGTGCTTGTTTTGTCACATGGGTGTGGTTAGGGACCGAATTTACACTTCATTTAGGTGGGCTAAATTAGAAACAAGATCACAAGATTTAGCCCCTACACGAGGCACACACACATTACCGTCCTTGGAGTAGAACACCCCTAACTTGTAATGTCACACTAGGGATAGTTCTTTTGCACTCAATGCCACCAACACGTCTGGTGGAGGATACGATCAATGAAGTCCTTGCGTTGAGGTTTAGGGTGGCCAAGAGACTGACCCAAAAGGCTCTTGGTTGCATTGAAGTCCCATGATGCAAGGATAGGTACACTAGATACTAGATTAAGTTAGAAATGGAATGAGTACATAGGGAGGTGATATACCAAAGCCTCAAGCATCCTCTCATTATTGTAACCCTCTGATATTTTATTTTTGTTGGTAAAAACTCTCAGATCAATTGAGCTTTTATCTTTGAAGGTTTCAGATCATCCTTTGTAATTGCCAAACTCTCGGATCATTTCATTTCCTTGTTCTTGATTTGGATATTTGGATGTTGAAGGATCACATTTGGATATTTCAAGTCATGTTTAGTTGCTTTAGTTTTATTTTAGCTTGATTAGAGTAGTAACGACTCAAAATCATTGTAGTTACTCTGAGAATGTACTTGAACGAGCATGTGTTAGACTTACTCCCTTGGGAGATGACCCTTGCTAGCCAAGGATTTACTACTTGCATGGCTATATATACTTGCATATAAGTGCATTGCATATTGTGCTCATCACATCTCCTCCATCATTTGCTATAAATGTTGCACAACTAGGAGATCGTATGTTCACCCCACTGCCTTGAACCTATTACTTCTCCCTTAACAGGACTGGGAGTGAACCCCGCTCTGTTACCAAATGTAATGAACCCTAAATTTAGGCAATGGATTAAGGGTTCGTTAGGGCAGTATGACCCTCGAGCCACACCCAAGCCCACATCAGAATACGTCAAATTCAGCATTATAGCGAAAGAAATCCCCAACATCAATGTCATAAACCCAAATCGAATAATATGCATCTGGGTCCAAGCCGAACACATGATAATAATAATCTAGAACAAGCCCAAGTAGTATAACATATGTACGAGTCCTAATCATTCCAAACATAATAACGAAATACTTCTTGATTCATCATCACGGGCTCAACGCTGCCCGGCACTACAAGAAAATAGATAAGTAGGGTCGTGAGCCACAAAGGCACAGTAGATAATCATACCTTGGTGACTATCACCCAATACTAGCAATATAAAATCTGCCTACAATTCAGATGATACAAGAAATAATACTCTCGGAAATAGGCACATGTCATGAAATAATACTTCCCCCCTCTCAATAATACAATTCAAAGTCAAGCATGATATAAAATCCTGAAGTTTAACTCCTTGACTCAATATACTTCCCCCCTCTCGTTTTATTCCCTCGTTTATCAAATTACATGTTTCACATATACCATCTCATATACAAATACTTAACATGACTAGGAATTCATTCAAAAGATTTGAAAGCATCGAGGTAATACTTTACCTTCTTCATCATGTTGTAACTTTTATAAGCAACCCATTAAACACATTTTCGGTACCATATTTCATTATCATGTAACATGCACACCCAACAATTAAACCCATTACATGCACGTGGGTTAATCTCTAACCGGTAACATGATATGGTTCACACAATTCATATGCTTCTCAACATTCATCTCAACATATAAATCCAGCCACGAAAATAACAATATACGAATAGGTATTGAATTCACCACTCCTTCGTTCTCCACTCCCTCATTTCACCCATCGTGTTCTTAACTCATCATTCTCGCTCTTCGGCCTGTTTCCGGCACCTCCACTCTCTTGTTGCCGTCTCACGCACATGGCCAATGTCACTCCATCACTCTTCACTCTAGATTCACCCTCTACCGCTCATGGCACCTCACGTAAATCATTTCTCATTCTCTCCGCTCTGCCGCTCACGGCCACTCATCACCAACTCGCGGTGATCTCTCTGTTTCGCTCTCTCCACTCTGCCGCTCACGGCCACTCATCACCAACTCGCAGTGATCTCTCTGTTTCGCTCTCTCCGCTCTGTCGCTCATAGCCACTCATCTCCAACTCGCAGTGATCTCTCAATTATTCTCCTCACTCGAACGATGTTACCAAACACGGTCCCGAACAATACATATTACCTCATCACAGATTCACGTTTTGTTCATACACCTCATGCTCTTGCATCATGACACACGTTCAGCTGATAAATCTACCTCAACAAGACATATATTTCACACATCAAGAATAAAGACGAGACCAACTTCACACAGACATTTCATCAAGCAGGTTACAACACATATAATAATCTACGACTTATGACATATTAAGATCCATATCTCCACTTTCATCAAACACAGAATGCACTCCATAAACATACAATTGCAAAAAAGTCACACAGATCTGCACACAAGCTACCCAACATTCACCACCGACTATCACACACCCCTCTAACCCCGCTACTAGCAGCTGATTTGAGGTTTAGCCGAGAACGCAACCTCTCTGCAAAACGTTCCCTCGGTCACTAACCCCTCTACACCGCAACTAGTACGGTGAGAAAGGCCGACAGCGACTACACCTCGCCTCAGCTCCTCCATCACGCAAGAAACAAATACCTAACTCGAAATCACTCAGCCCAGATCTGCCGCCTATTCTTTGTAAATTCTCCCTTCTTCTCCCGCTTCACAATCTTTCATCCTCGTGGTAATCGGGATTTCCCCTCCTTTTCTCTATCTCTATAGTGAAATTAAGTTTAACCTGGAGGCTATGTGATAAGGGTTTGGGCCAAATTTAAGTGTCAGCCCAATTCTATAAATGAATAATAGCCCATGTTTTTCTTCATTCCTCTTATTCGTCCAGCCCGTTTAATACCAGTTATTTCGCTACGTGGACCAAATTTAGATAAAACCTATTCAATAGAGACGAAGATTAAAATTATTTATAATTATTTTTTTATTATTTTTTTTATTACTTTATTTATTTATTTTGAAATTTTCCATACTTTACATTCTCTCCCCCTTAAAAAAAGTTTCGTCATCGACCCTAAACCCTAAACCTTAAACCCTAAACTACATCACAATATCAGCCAATAGTGTCAAAAAAGTGTGTACCAATGCTTTTAAGCAACCATAGCCCAAGAAAATAGAAGCATTCACTAAGAGAAGAAAGATGTACGTATCTTCCTTTTAAAATCAATTCTATGCAAGTGTGGATCCTGTAACCTAAACAAGTGTTTTCTTGTAACCTTCCACTTCCACCTACCAACATAAACAAGTACTGTTTCCGACTTCAACAAAACGAGTAACCGTGACCACTTCACATAAAGAGCCATATAGATAAACCAGCAAAACCTTGAAACAATTCCAACAGCCATTTCCCATGAGCCTATAGTTCTGTTGCTCAGGTATCGGTATTGGGAAAATCAGTGTATCACCCAAAAAAAATATCCGGCAATTACTCCCACATATTAGACACCCATGTCTGCTCAGTAAACATGTAATGCAGTTAAATCATCAATCAGCCATGCCAATATATCACTTGAACCTATCTATTGGAATACACACATATCCACACCAACAACTTCTCACGATAAGCAAGTAATTGGATAAGTTTTCACGTTACATAGTACCATTGCATGTAGCATACTAACCCCGTGACCCATTAACTACCAACTACCATCATAGTCATAGCTACTTATATCATGGACCCCTAAGCCTGATTATCAACTACCTTTTTTTTTCCAGTCCTACCAACATTAACTTCAAACTTGATCTAACACCTACACCATTATGACAAGGCCGAGATGTGGAGATTAAGGAAAGACATCATGGCCGTGGATACCTGTTGGATTAACAATTTTTTCCAGCCCTGAAAAGAGGGGATTTCATTTTGAAAATTCTCAACAACGTGAGACATAAACCGACCTCAACCTGAGAATTAGAAAACGTTTATCAACCTATCATTTCACCTAGTTTTCGAGCTCAATGGGCAGACAAATGGCAAACAATTTAATATAGCACACAACTCCCTTAAGAGAAGTATTGTGATGTGGTGCTTGTTAGAAAACCGATCCGCCTCTCTCTCTGGGCTCGGGCGTCGTGTGCATAGGTGCGCGTGTGTGGACTAATATAATTAGGAAGGTGGGCAACCCTCATTAAAACCATAAGCCTATGGTGATTGATTGTAGCTCACAATTCTATTTATATTAGTGAATTAGACTCGTTACAATCGATATGAGACAAATTCCCAACACTAAACAATTAGTCATGTTTCAAAATCATACAATAAATGTGCATTGTCATAGTATGACTATTTTATTTTATGATGGTTGAGAAATTTCTTGCAAGGATCTAAATAAATCAACTAACCACATTGTAAGTATGTGTCAAAATTGAACAATAAATAATTGTGTATTGTTATAACATGTCTATTTTATTTCTGAGAAATTTCTCGCACGAGTCTAAATCAATCAATTGACTGCATTGTATTTTTTTTTTTTGTTTGGCTGCATTGTATTAAAAATTATGTAGTTCAATATTAACAAGAAAAATGTATTCCTTTATAGAATTAATTTCCATTCTTTAGTAGGGATAATGAGGCATGACCGTGGAAATATTTTCAAAATATTCTGACGGGTTCGAATTACAAAATTGTTCAAACTTTATTTGATTGTGGTCGATTGAGTGTAAAGAACTCGGCGAGTTGGATTATCATTCTTTCAATGTCCTCATTATAATCAACCGGTAGTGATTATTGATGTTACTACACGCTTAGTCATGTTTCAAAATCATACAATAAATGTGCATTGTCATGACATGTCTATTTTATTTTATGATGGTTGAGAAATTTCTTGCACGAGTCTAAATCATTCAAATGGCCATATTGTAAGTATGTTTCAAAATCAAACAATAAATAATTATGTATTGTCATAACATGTCGATTTTATTTTTAAGAAATTTTTCTCCCGAGTCTAAATCAATCAATTGTCCACATTGTATAAAAAAATTATGTGGTTTCATTATTAACAAGAAAAATGTATTCCTTTATATAATTAATCTCCATTCATTAGTAGAGATAATGAGGCATGACCATGGAAAAAAATTTCAAAATATTAGGACGGTTCGAATTACAAAATTGTTCAAACTTTATTTGATTGTGGTTGATTGAGTAAAAAGAAATTGACGAGGTAGATTGTCATTTTTATCATGTCCTCATTGTTATCAACCAATATTGATTATTGATCCTACTAAGGCTGTGTTTGCGAGAGCTTATGTT